>JAKXYG010000418.1:765000-879960 GCA_025895645.1 Cardicola forsteri | reverse complement strand
GAGAGAAGCTAGACACCTAGACTACATTTTGCAGTTTACTACTGATCTCCGTTTTCTTAAAGGAGAAACTAATGTAGTAGCAGATGCGTTGTCGCGTGTTTTAATTAACGTAATTACAACGTCGACAGGTCGACAACCAGACCCAATTTTATCGACGTCGTCAACATCCGCTTCGGTAACGATCTCGTCAACGTCAGCATGAGCCATTAGACTGTCGGTCATGTGTGCCGGACTACCGCCTTCTAGTCGACTTCTTCCATTCATCACCGAGTGATCGTCATCTGACGTAAAGCCGTCACAACTTGTCATACCATCTTCTGTCATCAAAGGCAGTACGGCCATACTGACCAGTCCAAGTGAAGCCGTCCCAGCATAATCCGCATCCGACTCATATTGGTCAATATCGAGGCCCGATTTGGCGGTAAAAGGGTCAATCTCCGTTCGATTTACTTAAAGCACGTCGTATTTTACAGCCGAGGTTACATAGTGGAACATCTTTGATCCACGCTGGTGTTGTTGTGGATCACAATCCATTGGGGCGCTGCTCCAATTCGTAGACGATTTGAACTCAGAGATGGGCCAGTAGCTACATGGACGACCTCGCAGCCGGAGCCCGATTTCCGGCAGGTTGTTGTTATGATCCGCAAACGCAGCAATTCAAACATTCAACAATGATGATCTAGACGTTGGTGTGGCGGAGGTTCGGGTGGATGTAATATTATATATAAACATTTTTTAATATAACTTTATTAATTAAACAAGTTTTTTATTTTACATTTTTACACAATTATACATAAAACAAAATTATACAATTTTTATTCTAGTAAAAGTTTTATAAATAAAGTATCAAGAATCAGGAAGGTTCACGAGGTGCGTAGGAATTTATTCTTTTGATCCTCGGTTCTAAATGTATCTGAAAAGTCAAACTCGAGGAGAATAAAAAAGGATGAAGAATCTATAAAAGGACAAAAAATAGTAATAATATTAGGAATAATAATAATAAGAGAATAAGTTAGACGATATATAAAATATGTAAAGAAATTAAATGAAGTACTGATCATAATTCTTCTTACATGACTCTAATAACCTAGAATTGACTACGTGACTAGAAGGTTTATTCCATTCTGTAATGGATCTATGTGTAAAGTGATTTTGTCTGATGTGAGTAAAAGCTCTGGGTTTGTAAATCTTATGTCAATATTCCCTAAGGTTTCCATGGTTCACATTAAAAAATGAATGATGCGATTGGTGTTAAATAACTGATAGATTAAAATTACGCTGTTTTGGAGTTGTTTGTTTTTTAATAAAAATGGTTTATTATTCGTAAAGGCTCTAAGTACAATTTGAGTAAAAGCTCATCTAGGAGTCTGGAGAGCGTTCTTTGGACTCTTTTTAATTGATGAACATCCGCCTTCCGAGATGGAGCTATTACCTAGATACAATACTCTAGATGCGGTTTAATATATAACATAAAATTAAACAAAGACAATCCGTTGGAGTCTTACCTAAATTATGTTTGAAGAATTTAATTAAGCTAAAACATTTTTGGGTTGTTTTTGTGTAATGTGTAAATACAGGAGATGCTGTGAAGATAACCCCTAAATCTTTAACCGCGTTTACGGTATTTTATCACAAAGCTTAAATATTTTTTCCGAGTGTTATATACCTACATTTATCCAAACGTAAAGGCAGCTTATTTTTAATAAACCAAAAATAAATGTTAATATCTAGCATGAGGATTGGCAGAGAAGGCGGCATCAATGTCTTCAGTACAAAAAATTGATTTAAAGTACTCCTTAAATGAGTCACATGTATTCTCAGTTGATAAAGGTAAACCGTTACAATCTTTAAGAAATGGAATAACGCATCCCGAAGAACGCTTTTTTCTATTAAAATTAAATAGTTTTTTTATTTTTGGCTCTATGGAGTAAAATGCTAAGTTTTCTATTTTTAAATTTTTTTATGGCAGCTATGACTTAATTTTGAATATTGATGTAAATGTAATGAAAACGGGGCAACTTTGTAGCTTTTCAGTAAGAAAACGCTATTTATTTTTTGGATTAGGTGCTTAATGCGGCTGGTAAATTTATTTTTATAGGGGGAAGGGGACGAATAGTCTGATACCGTGATTATATATTGCCATTATGTGGGAATATAAGTTATTTACATTATCGAAACCCTGTAAATTCTAATTAAAATATTAAAAATATTTTTTCTTTATTTTAAAGCGTGCATCACGCTGCACCTTAAGTAGAGTGTTGTATTGCAGGTTTCAGGTTGGTACATGAGTTGATTAGGTCCAAGATATTTTGATAATGAAATATATAGCATAAACATTTTATCGTTTTAAAGAAAATGCGCCGAATTCAGATGATGTAATTAGGAAGATAGTATTTGTCATAGTTTGTGTGTAAAGTTCCGAAAAAATTAGATAAGGTGAAAAGGTGACATCTAAGTCCTTAACAGTTTGTACACTAGGTAACAGGTTTCTTTCTAGGAGGTGTGTAATTAAATAAACAATACAGAACTTAGTTTTTAATTTAAAAAATGTGCTTTTCATTGAAAAATGAAGCAGCAATCTTTTAAAAAGCATGACAATTATCTAATATTGTTGCAAAGACTATTTACAATATTTCAGTATCTTAGTGTCGTATAATACTTTAAGAAACTGAAATTTAAATGCAATTATCGGTACTAAACCAAACTTTTATTTAGCTAAATTAAATATCAAATTTTTAAATTTATATATATATATATCATTAAAGCACTAGATTCATTCTGTTTAATTATTCTTGCTTAAATGTTTTGAAAGAAAGGTTTTCAAATAAAACCAAATACACACCTGCATTTAGTGCCAATAGTGGGACTCTAATCCACCCCCATCCAGTTTCAAGTCTACACGTCATATTGTAGTACCCATCGGCCACTACTTTTCCCGCCCGACAAAACAAGCAAATATGTCATGTATAGAATTTATTAAAATATGTACACAGCAGACTATACTGGTTCAAGTAGTGTAAACAAAAACAGAGTATGTTAAAGAAGAGCCGGACTAGAATATTCTGAAGGTAGATTGTGAACAAAAAACAATTCATAATTGCTCAAAAAATTATTCAAGCTTCCAAATTGACTTTTATCATGATTCAAATTAAACGTATGGATTGATAAAGCATTTTCTGACAAATGATTCAACGAAGCATCGTTGTACGGTTGGAAAAGGTCAAGCAATTCCAACAAAGAACTATTTTTTGACAAAAGTAATACATCATTCGACTGACGATTGTAATCCTCCAACCTGTACATTTTGTAATTCACTGAATTTTTCGAAGACAAATAAAATTTGTCCAGCAATCGATCAAAATCCGCGTGATCATCGCCCGATCGGGTAAGAAAGACAATTAATTGTTCCAAAGTCAGTTGGGATTCGATTAGTGAACAATTGAATAAGTAAACCGGGTAGGACGGTACTTGTTTTAAGCGACAAAAATCGACAAATAGATCGTTTGGTTTGTCAAACTGCGAAAAGCTCATTGAGCTGGAATACGAAATTCGTTTGCCGGTGGGAAGAACTGGACCCAACTTTTTCCAAAACGCCAATTTGTTTAGATACATTCGGACAGGCGGTTTAATTGGAGGCAATATCTGATATGAAAATGAAATATAAATGAAAAAAATGGGTTGCCAAATGGGTTTGTGTAGACGTAAAAAAGTTATTATCCAATTTAAACGTATAGAATAAAAATACAATTTTTCATACAATACAAAATAATATATTGTTAATAAAATATACTTATAATTTCCTATACATATATATATATATATATATATAGCATACCTGTGTAACTTTAACTGACGATATTTCTCCTGATTCAGATAGTGAAAATATTATTCTAAAGGAAACCATTCTGCAAAACAACATTAAAAAATGTGTTAAAACTTTAAAATTAAAAAAAATAAAATACGTTATGCCGCCTGTAATTGGGCATTAGAAGTGTTAAGTTTAATTAAAAACAATAAAATAACAATATTATTGATAATAAAATCACCTCTATTAGTTCCATATATATGTATAACGGTTATTGACTTAGATACTTCAGTAGAAGTAGCTTTCAGCACACAAAAAAATATGCACACTTATAAAAATACGATACAATTAGTAGTAACCAGTCAGAAAATAAAATAAACTAAAATTAGATAGGCTAAAAAAATCAAAAATTAACGTATATTCAAAAGTTATGTGCAATATGATATGCATGAAGAGGCATGATATTACTTAGGAAACGTCCTATAGTTAATAGTATGCTAATATAACTGTATACATCCTATGTGAATGACTCGTGTGTATGAGTAATACAGCTATATATATATATATATATATATATGCTTGCATCCACCCGCCAAAGCGTAAGTCCAGTTATACCGCTGTGCATTCGGTCTCTGCTGTTATTAGTCTAGATGCCTACTAGCACTTAGTCCAAGAGACACCACACGGAGAAGAAACAGTCAGAAACATCACCATGATTGAAAATTCAAACTTCATAAGCATTACTCAAATCTTCAACATCATTAGCATCCCTTTGTGATTTTGAACAGTTGAAATTCAAGTGTGTGTTGGAACATTGTAATTAAGTAATTAAATGCATCTTCACAAAATGTATGTTTAATGTTAGGTCCTAAAAATAATTTGTGTTTAAATTACTCAATTTCTGTCCACTTTTTTAACTTTGTACGTTATAAAAAAATTGCTGCTTTCTTCTAAATTAAAAGTACGTTTGGTTATGTAAAACACTTATGAAGAAATATCAATTTTAGTTGAAATCACAAGCGAATAATTATTTTACCTAATTCATTAGTTGTTGCTATTATTAAACAGTCAACTGAATACTTATTTTTAAAAATCCTCAAAAAAGAAACATTTTTAGTTATAAACAACAGTTCCATTTCATTATAAAAGTGCATTACTATCGAACAATATTTACTTAGCTAAAATAACAACAGATTGTCCCAACTTAAACCGAAACTGGAAAAATTGACGTTTTAGTGACAACCCATCGGTTATCTACAATCACACAAATAGCCTACCGCACATTATCCATCAAAACGTACTTCATCTGTTTGGACAAATTCATCGCATGGCCTGGCAATGACGTTGACGAACCCGTCGTCGGCATCGAACGTGGTAAATAGCTGATTCGGACGCACACTTCGACTTCCCAATTTTCTGTATCACTCAACAAACTCAGCAATTCGACCTGACGATCACTCGACCGAGTTATGTAGTAAATGCGGCTAGCTACCAGTGCGCTATTGATAGATAATTTATTTCTAAATAAAAACAAAAAAAAAAGTTATTAAAGTTGTTCATTTATAGTCCATTAAATAGAGAGAGAGAGAGAGATTCATTTTGGTTAGTGACGTGATCACCTTTTCATTATTTTCCGTATTTATACAGCATATAAAACGATTGATTTCGATGGCTTGATAAGCGTAACAAACGTAGAAGAATAACGAAGTTTCTTGGCTGGTAGACAGCATCCTTGTGACGTCGCCACTGTTCGCAAATATTAACGAGACCGCCTGATTTTTTATCAGGATTATCTCCAATAACCCAAGGGCTACATATGGTATACGTATACCTTAAGGTACTTTTTAAGAGTGTATGCTTGCACCCACCCGCCAAAGCAGAAACCAAGTTATACTGCTGTGCACTCGGTCCCTGCTGTTATTAGTCTACATGCCTTTCAGCATCTAGTTCAGGATACACTACGTGGAGGACAATCAGTCTGGAATATCACCATGATTAGAAATGGAGACTTTATAAGCATTACTCAAATTCTTAGAATCATTAGCATCCCGTGAGAGAGAGAGAAAAAGTTTAATTCCATAACCAACATGTGGACTTAAATATCCAATTGTTAAAAAGTGTTTTTTATCAAATACCGAGACAATAAACCGAGAGAAAAATAATTTAGATATATTAAATAAAAAAATCTTTATACATTTAATACAATTTTGTTCTATCTAAACAAACTTATATTAATGTATCTATAATAATAATGTGTATTTTCAACATAAGATTTACATATATATTACACAAAAATTCTTTAAAAATATTTAACTATAAATTAGACACTAACCAATTAAATCTATGTGCAAAAAAATGAGAACTTTGATTCATCTATACAAAATTCATAAAATGGTAAAGTGTGGATTAAATAAAATAATATTTCACATAAAAATATTTTTTTTAATGTAAAATTTAACATCAAAACTTTCATGTTTTTTCAACCATAACAGTCGAAAAATCGTCATAACTACTTACCTCAAGGTATAAACCAATCCGTTATTATTTTCAAAATACACCACCGTGTTTGGATCAAGCAACTTTTCGACAAAATCAAATGTACTTTTGTCAAAAAACCTCGGCAATTCAGTTTCGACTGCCTGGTGCAAATCTAACAACCGATTCATTCTCAACCGATTGACTGCATCATCCGAGTTGTTTTCTTTGCCCGACAAAAACAAGTGACTTAAAGCTGTCCGTTTCAAATAAATATTTGATCTAGCTGCCGATTGATCATACTTGGGCAATGTTCTGTAGCTTTGATACAATATTCCCGACGATAAACACGCCAGCAAAATAGGGTATTTTTTAATAGAAAAAGAGATGTCGGCTGACTTCGGCTTGTTTGAAAACACTACTCTAAATGTCGTTAAAAAACGGTGCATCATGGTCTAAAAATTAGAAAAAATATTTTTGTTAATCAAATTATTCAAAATACCAAATTCAACTTTAATTTCAATGTATGAATGCAAATTGAAATCTGAAATCAAATAAAACTAGCAATACCTGTAAATAAGAATCGTTAAAAAACACTTTACGTTATTAACTTCAATCACACAAAATGTTATATTTTTTATTAATGCAATGTTTTGATAAAATTGTTTTTTAATTTAATATCTTGTATAAAATAGTACCGGTAAATATTCCAATTTAAAAATAAGAACTAATGTTAACCTTGAATTAAGGTTTATAAGGAAAATGTACATAAAACTACTCAATAAGGATAAATTATTAAACCAATGTACAATGCTAAATAAAAAACCCTCAAACACGATATTTAAAAAAACCTTAAAAAACTGTTTGTAGCATCCAGTTCAGTCATAAAGTAATCATTTAAAATGCCCCTAAAAATCAGTGTAACAAAACCGTCCCTTTCAACCTTCCAACTACAAATATATGAAAAAATGGAATAATAATACTGTAGTTCTCAATCTAACTCAATTTATTTACGCTAAAACAACAATTAAATTTAAGTAAAATACTCCATAGTATGTCCATCTCACACATTAGCTGTAAGTCTCCGAACCTGAAATCAGTAGTTTAATAAACAAATAAATTAGCAATACTCTCTATTAGTTTAAGCTTACTCCTATTTTACACCTGCAAACATATTTTGACGTCTCCTAAATTCCCATCCGGTTTTTAAATAACAGTAAAATAACATAAGAATATTCAACTATATTACACCTAGTAATTTCCTGCATCTTCAACCTCTCCATCAGATAAAAATTCCTTCAATTTGGAAGCTGACTTTATAAAACCTACTTATGAGTCAGACAGTAGATTCATCTCACATAGACATTAATCGATTAACATTTTATTCAATTACAAAAATACTCAAAAGGTTAATGAAGACACATTTACTTGATTTTATAGTTAATAGCAATTTTAAATCCAGCACATCATAGATTTACGCATCAGAAATCCTATCTAACCAACCGGCCAGATTAGTCTCACCGATCTACTTAACCAGTCCCTCGGTTGATTCCACTTACTTTGACTATGCAAAAGCTTGTGACAAAGTCCTACATACACTACTCCTAGTCAATTTCAGTTTTTTTAATTACTAAACCTCTTCATTAATTGAAATAATATACTCGAAAACATTATTTAAATGCTAAATTAAATTGCTTTTATCTATAATTTGTCATATATCCGATATCAGCTAAAGAACTGCATTAAAGTCACAGCACTTATTCTAAAGTAAATATCAATTAACTGGATAAAATTCAAAAAGGCATCGCAAAATTTTCCCGGGCTCTTCAAAATAACAGCATACACAAACAGTTCAAAAAATTTATTCATCCCCTTACATCATAAAAAACCTCCAAAAATATCTTACTTTAGCATAATAACTTATTAGAATGTATCGCACATTGCCACCTTTTATTTTAGCTCAGAACTAATTTACGAAACATTTATATAAAGTTGGAAAACTAAAAGCTCAGACAAAACTACATTTTTTACATACATGGTTATTTATGCATGAAATAACGTTTTTATCAGTATAGTTACTTCACCAATACTCATAATTTTCAAAAATAATAAAATTTCGCTCTTAAATTTTACTCAAACCCCCCACTTTTATTCCATCATTTCTCCATATTATTCAGGTTTACTTTAGAATTCATGAATGTTATTATAACCCTAATGTGACTAAATTTCAGGATTTTTCACGAGTTGAGTAGGCCAAAACGCCTTTTAGTACTCGGTTCTCAAATTGTCTCAAATTTTCAGGGGGAAAAATGAAATGGATGGTGAGGTAAAGGGGGATTAGTGACAGAAAAAAATATTTGAAATCAAGATAAAATCAAGGTAGATAGTGGAAGTTAACAATTATAGAAAACGAGCAAAAATTATAAATATGCAAAATAATAATAAAACAAGTTACGTATTACAATGTAAAAACACTGCAATAATCATCAAAAAAGAAGAAAAGAGAAAAGGATGAATAACGCTCCAATGGACGTGTAGCGTGACGCGCGCCTCACCTCGCGAATGTTTGCTTTAGTTTTTATTTCTGCTATAAAATACATGTAAACAAATAATTTAACACTAAGTTTAACTAATTAACAAATATTATTATAACAAGTGCGTACTCGTTAACGTTTTCTTAATTCAGTGTGCGAAAATTTAACGATAACTCATTGCAACAAACAATTATCCAATGGTCCTCTAAACAAATAAGTGTAACCAACTGCACCTATAAATAACCAAAGTTAACTTACATGCACAAAACTAACATTTTCCTAATTATTAACTTTATATATATTAACTTTCCCATTGCTAAAGCTATATAGCGATAAATAAATGTAAAATTCTAAAATTTCAAATTTAAACTTTTTTATTAATTGTTTAAATTTAGATTAATAAAATAAATATATATTACATTATAACCTATCTTAATAACTGTAAAAAGAAGTATGATTAAAATAGGGAAATATACATAATTGAACACAAAATATTTTTAAAACATTCATATTTAATAGATATAAATAATTAAATACATGTACATTTACAACTGCTCACTATTTAGTGATTAATTTTATACCGATTAAAGATCATTAATTGAGAGAAGCAGGGATAAAAATATCAGTTAAATCTCAAGGTCTTTCTTATTTTCATATTTTAAAATCTATCTAATAATAAATTATTATTCTATTAATATTAATTTTTAAAACATTATATATTAATTTTAATTAAAAATTATTTAATATATATAAGTACATTTTTTTGTTTTACTGCTGGGTTATTTATTTATTAATTAATAGAGGTGCATTCAGCATATACATACATACATAAATAACATATAATTAGTGCCATTAAACAAAACAATGCAAAATAAAAACACAAAGTAAAAATTTAGATGAATTAATTAATTTATATAATTAACAAGTTATAATCAATGTATTTAATTAACCAGGATTCTTAAAGTGCATGAAGCAATTGTTGACATAAATGTTTGCATTAATTAGTAAACGCAAATCATCAATTTTATCAATAAAAGATTTTTCATTAAAAGATAATATAAGTAGCAGTAATATATTTTCTGGTAAATTTGATTGTAAAGCACATTGAGATGAACTATGATAATATATTTTTTAAAGTTTAACAGGTTACAGCTTACAGGTTAATACACGAGTTGATTAGGAGAAATCTCCTTATGGTCCTTGGTTCAAAAATATTAATATCAATAAAATAAAATGATACAACAAGATAAAAAGCAATAGAAAATGAAACATGAGTTAAATGTTAAACGAAACTAGATAAAGCAAACTTATCATATAGTAATTTAAAAGCATGGAGATTAGGAGCATCAACAATATGTGCTGGGAGGTTATTCCAGGCTGATACTACCTTATGGGAGAAGAAGTGCTGCCTTATTTTTTTATTTGCCCAGGGCTTAAGCAACTTAAAATTATGACCTCTACGACTGTCCTCTGATTTAGTGAAGTAGGGATATAAAGAGTTAGACTTAAATAATTGGTAAACTAGTATTAAGTCGCCTCGCAGTCTCCTATCTGTTAGTGGGAAGAGATTAAGACTAGAAAGCCTATCTCCATACGGGAGGTGCTTGAGAGCACAGGGAAGTCTTGTGAATTTTCTTTGCACTTTTTCTAACAGAATCGAATCTTTATTGAGCACTGGGGAGGTTACTTGGACGCAATATTTGAGGTGAGGTCTAATATATAACATATATAAAAATCAAGCTAAGTCCGAGAAAATTTTACCTAGGTGTTGTCTGAAAAAATGCATAAGATGAATACATTTCTGGAAAGCCTTGGAATGATGGGCTGAAAACTGGAGGAATGAATCGATTACTACACCCAGATCCTTGACAGTATGCACTTTTAGGATAGCCGGCTGTGGGACTTTTGAGGAGAGGTGTCACAACCCAATTTAACACTAAAACTAAGATTTGTTAAAAATTCCCTAATCCAAGAAAGGAGGAAACCTGAAATACCCAGATTAGCTAGTTTATTTAGTAATAACTGATGAGGAACCTTGTCAAATGCCTTTGCAAAATCAAAGTAAATGGTGTCTACAGTAAGACCTTGATTGAGAAAGGATGTGAGACTATTTTTGTAAGAGAATAAATTGGAGAGATACGATCTTTGTGGCAAGAAACAGTGTTTAGCCGGATGAATTAAGTTATTCTTAAAGAGAAAGTCCATTAAATGATGCTTAATTAACCTTTTTAACACTTTGCTCGGGACGGATAAAATACTAATCGGCCCATAACTTAATAGAGAGTAACGATCACCTGACTTATAAATGGGTCTAATATATGTTTCCAGACATCAGGTAGAGTCCCTGTAGTAATAGATTGATTAAAGATCTTACAGGTTACAGGTTGGTTCACGAGTTGAGTAGGAGACAATCTCCTTTTGACCTCGGTTCAAATTTATCGTCAATATCGTATTAAGAAAGTAAAATAAAAATAAAAATAGAATAAATCCTCCGAATGAGACTATATTTTATTTACGTAAAATTGGCTAGGGCGTAACTATCATAGGCAGCCTTAAAAGCCAATACCGATTTAGCGTTAACTACCTTTGAGGGTAGACTGTTCCAAGCATTAATAACTCTTTGAGAGAAATGATGGAGTCTTAGCTTAGAGTAAACTCTAGATTTACTTAATTTAAGATAATGCTCTCTGCAAGAGTTTAACGTTAGTGAAAAGAAAGATGGGTGGGGGCTTGAAGTTAAATACTGATATACCAAAATGAGATCACCCCGAAGCTAAATAATATCCGCACATTCCTTTAGAACACGAGAGTAGATGCCATCAAGTCCACGGGATGTGGATTTGAGTTTAATAAGCTGATAAAATACTGGAGGAATAGTAAGAAGAGAAAATTGATACTAATGGGGGAATAATGATTATCTGTTGCATAAACTGACTTATAATAGGAGCTAAAAAACGAACAAACCTCTAAAAGAAGGAGGAAAAAACCACTATTACCTTTTAGACATGGTCGGGAAACACCGTAAACCCTTTGGCTTTTTTATATATTTAAATAAAATGTTTTGGTCCGTTTTCGATTTCAATAATAACTTGTAAAGTTGTTTGTTTCTGAATGCTCTAATTGAAGCTACACACTTATTAAGCAAGGCTAAATATTGATGATGGAAACAGGGTAGTTTTGAGACTTTCTATTTATTAAAAGCTACATTACGCTTTTGAATGCAGCGTTTTAAAGAACGCGGGAAGTTAAACTTAGGATGTGTGGGGAGGCTAAAAGGAACAAATTTGTTAATGCCGTCATTGATGGTTTGAGTAAAACGAGAATAATTAGTGTCAACGCTATTCTTAGCCGTGTATCTCCAATCTGAGTGACTTAAGAAATTTCGTAATCTAGCGAAGTTTGTTCTACAAAAATCGGGGATTGACTCAATTTTAGGCGTTGGTACCCAGTCGAAGGGCGAAGGAAGATGGACAGAAAAAGACAGGAGAGAGTAATCACTCTTTTCAAGAGGAGGCAAATGATTAACATAATCAATTAAAGAGGAGGAATTAGTAAAGATGAGGTCTAGGCAAAAAGGCGCGCATCCAGATTGAAATCTAGTGGGCGCTAAAACATGTTGAGTATAAACATTAACAATGCTAAAGTGTAGAAGCTAGGTATCAAAATAATTAGTGAATGAGGATAGAGAGCGCCAGTTAATAGAGGGGCTGCTAAAATTACCAAAAATAATAGTGTTTAAAAAAAGCAGAGTAGACATGTCCAAGTTCAACTAATAGAGCATCATTAGCTACTTTAGTAAGTGAGAGAGGTCTATAAAGTAATGAGAAAAGGATTTGCTCCTTAGCAAAAAAATTTACTAGTATGTGGAGAAAATCGTACCCAACTGAATTACCATACAAAGAAAAAATAATCGCAGAGAAGTTAATATCTAACCTAACATAAAATAAACAATCACCACATCTGCCTCTAACAAAATCAAGTCGGATTATGTTGTAACCGCTGATGGCAATTTCACTATCGAGAATACCAGCTGAAAGCCAGGTTTCTGAAATCCCTAAAATATGAGGAAAGTTTAAATCAATCAATAATTTAATTTCGTCAGATTTATTGAAAAAACTAGAAGCATTTGCATAAAACACATTTAACCTGTGGGGAAAGGGAGTAGGGGTGTGGGCATATTTAATTTGTGGACAAATAGGTGCTGACTCTGAGGCGCAATGAGAAAATCCTGTATATTGGTAATAGAGGAGTCATCTTCTAGATTGAGGGGTTAATTTAACTAAAGGAATCGATGATAATTTAGGACACAAATAGTTAGAATTTACAATCTTCCTATCAGTAGTAGGATGATTTTTATGCAGACGAAGCTTTAGGAAAAGGCAGCGTACTGAAAACCAATTACTGAGGATCTCGCTTACCGTGTCGGAGAAATTACAGCTGATTATAACCGGGGGGAAGGTATAAGGTCGCTTACAAGACATGCGTGTTACCTTAAAACCAGAAGCAGACGGATAACAGGCTTTGATAGCCTCAACTGCTGCATCTTTATAATTTAGCGCAGGTATGGGGATGCCTCTTACTATGACATTATTCTCTCTTTTTTTTATTGCAAGCGTAAAGTTTAGCTACAGATAAAGTTTCTTCTTGAGAGAGTCGCAGAACCGCGTTCGTGACTGGGGAAGGAGGGTTGTTTTTCACAAATGAGGTGAGATTAGTAATAGAAGCCTTTAAAGAACTAATCTCTGCCGCATTCTTGAATAAAAGAGCACTATAAGAGCTCTGGAGTTCCTTAACAAACTTCCTAAGTACAAAATTACTAATAGTTAACTCCTTGACCAAATTGATGAGCTCATCTAATTTAGTATCCGACATAGGAGCAGTAGACGGATGGTTACAAGACCACAAACAGTTCATACAAACAAAGTCGACTTCACTATTAGCGAGATAGTTGTAGTGAGATTCAGACAAACCTGTACACTTTTTATGAAACTAATAGTAGCATTTAGAACAAAGCATACTTGTCTTTACAGACTTACTACAAACTCGCCGACTACTGATAAAGATTTGAACTTCTGTCATTACAATCTATACTCTGAGAAAAATATAAAAAGTAATAAACAAAATATCACAATGCAAACCAAAGTGATAATCAGTTAAAGAAATAAAATATCAAGCATAATATATAAACAGATCGTACAGGATCAGGCAATTAAGCAACACAGATTGCAGAATTGCACACAAAGTACACTAAAAAACAAATACATAAAACACCACAAAAACACCAAAAACGCAAATAAAGTATAAACGCGTAATACAACGAGCAAGCACAGATAACAAAAAACTTTTAACCCGTAACGTTTTCTTGATTTTTTATATTTTGTGTATATTACGCCAAAATAAATGTTGAATTTTAGATGCAATATTCTAAACGGTGTCTAATATTGAATATGTGCAATAGATAAATGCAACTTGAATGGATAATGGATATATAAGTAGACTGGATTTACAAACGTTTTAATAAAACAGAATAAAGGTTGAAAAATATTACATTAATAAAATTTTTAAAAGACATAAACAATATTTTTAAAAATGTACAATAAAAACTTTGTTTAAGAGCTTAAAAATTGATAGGGGGCAGTCAATAATAAATTATATTCTACTGAAAAACGTCCGATAGTCATGCGTAAAATCATATATATATATATATATATATAAATATATATATTTCGATAACTAAAAAACAAACAATAAAATAATAAAATCATTAATGCATTAATTTTTTTGCAGATTTTAAGCGAACAGTATTGTAATTTAAAACCTGTATCTTGCTGTACGAAATGTCATTTGTAAGCCATATTTTGATAACATTAACAATGTGGAGAAATAATAATTTAATTAAAATGTGTCATATTTTTAACAATTTATAAAATTTAGATTATTTGTATAAAATATTTTTATTGAAATGGAGGTTGTATTGAGAGAAAGTTTTGTCTAAAGCAGTGATGAATTAGAAAATGAGACCAATTTTAAGACAGTCCGAGGAAAGTTTTGGATATTGGTATTGTATTAAAAACCTTTTTCTGTTTTAAACCGTTTTCATTTTTACATCAAGGATGCTTGCAAAAACATATTTACATATTTTGTATTTACTCGAAAACTATTCTGAAAGAATAAAATTATTAGATTCTAATGCTTAAAAACTGGAAGCGGAGTTTATACTACTTTTTGAAAATATCCTTAACAATTATCAGAGAATTATAAAAGACAATAAAAATAGAAATAAAAATCTGTCATTTGTAATATTTTAAGTATTGTAGCATCAAGTCATTACATTATCCAGAACTACTTTATGTAGTTAATTGTACAATTAGTGATAATCTTAACAATTAAATTAGTTTTATTATACAGTTATTTGAGAGTAATATTAGAATTGTCACATTTACCAAATAAATCTACTTGGTTTAAGATAATGAGAAGCATTATATAACTGTTTTATTTATGTTATTTATTAGCAGTACGTAGCTGTAAATTTATTAATTATAATGAATTTCATTAACGGTAATTGCCCAATAATATCAAATGGCTGTGTAAATAAATAATCCATTTTATTAAGTTTTTTACTATATGAGTCTTAGTATACCGTTATTTTTATAGCAATTACATATTGCTTATCGGCTGTAATATGTTTTGTAAAAAGAGTAAAAAACTACTTTAAGCTTATTAAATTAAATTGTCTTCAGAAATTAATTACAACGGAATCTGACATATTGGTAGGGGCAAACTGTGTCATTCCTACGTATTTCTGAACGGTAGTAGTAAAAATTGAAATATTTTTTTTCAAAAACGTTGACTCTTTTTTAAACTCTTTTCAGCAATCGTACTTGCAATTCAACCAGTCCATAGTAGAAGCGAGTTGCATTGAAAAATGACGCGGAACCCAAAATGTCAACATTAAATATCTCATCAAAAATCTAACAACCAATAAAATGACCAAACAGAACAACCAGTGAGAGGTAACCTTTACATCAACCTATCAGGTTAGTCCATGTGATGGGTATTGTACACCCACATAGGGTTTGAGAATCGCTACTACTAAATATGATCTGTTATTTAGTTTTACTGAATATTTACCTGTTAAAAAATATTTCTTATGTAATATTGAAACAATAAACATTATATATATATTGCAGAAAAGGAATGTAAAAACAATGATTAACAGTATTTAACTAACAAGTAAACAAATATTACATAAGTAAAGACTAATTAGTTAAAATTATTGCGCAATAGCTAACGATATTACATATTTTATATTTGGAGAATTATCACAAATATATAATAAAAACAGATTAACCAAAATGTTAAGCAGTTAGAACGCAGTGTGTTAATATTTTAGGTTACTATTACTGATAAACTGCCCATAAACTATTGCGTTTCTTTGTCTTATTTGTTTTAGCTTAAGGGAAAATGATTATTTAAATAACGTTTGTTATATATAGTAAATTTTACTATATAAAGTTTTTTAACCAAACAAAATAACATAACTAAAATTCTTACAATGCAAAAAACGGTTTTTATAACGTACCTATTTTCAATTTGTTTTCATTCAATATTGCATGGTTTAAATAAGCAAATTTTAATAATCCCAATTTTTAATTCGCATTCGGATTATTTTTACAATTACTAAAGACATTTTTTAAATTTTGTTTGTTTGTAATAATTTATATAAATCTATTTTGTTTAATTGCATTTTTAAATAATGCTCATCAACTAAATTAATAAAAATGTACATATTTCTACACAGATTTATTTCTTAACAATCGCTCTGTATATAAAAATGTTTACCCATTGTTAATGTTCCATTTTACTCTAATTTTCCATTATTGTTTGTTGTCAATTAAATTATATTTGTTTTTAATTTTGTTTAGTTAATTTCGTTTATCATTTTTTACATAATACTTGATTACCAGCATTGTTTATTTTCCATAATTTCCATGTTAAGAAAAACGTTACTTGTTATTTACATGACATTTTACTAAACGCAATTCTGTCATTATAAACAAATTTAGAATTTTATTTTCTGAATGGTAATTGTCAGTTTTGCTATTTATACAAGTCCTTTTTATAGTATAAAAATTGTGTACTAATAACGATCACTGTTATTATTATGATTTATGTTTGTTTTTATTTTTTAACTGATTGTTTTACAAAAATTATATTCAGTGAAACCAAACGAGTGTCAGTGGTTGATTCTAAACATATAGCCGTCCAGTTTTAAGTTCATTCCTCTAGCTACATCTTCCACCCTTGCGTTATTTTATTTGAACATTTTGATAAAAATACAATCATTGTTATTCAACTACAGTAGGTGCATGACCTCTTGTCCCGGGGTGGTCTAGCGGTACAGCGCTCGACTTGGACTTGAGTGGGCTTAGGTTCGAATTCTAACACCGGCACTAAATGCAGGCTCACATTTGGCTTCACTTAAATGTTCGCAGCTGAAAAATGTTTCTCGTAAAACATTCAAAACAAATACACAAAATCATTTAATATACAGTGAATATGAAGTAGTCAATAAGGTAAACATGTGGTTTGAAAGAAACATCAAAATTACTATACTTTGAATGAGTCATTATAAAGCAGAGTTATTATGGTGTAGGATGTTCAAACAAATGAGTGTACAGAAAAATGTAATTAATCCTAGTTAGGAGTTCAATTTCGTTTTACTCTGGATAAGTATGGCAGACATGATTAGTCTTAACTTTCATGTGCAGTTGAGTTCTCCAAGTTTTTTCCAGAAGTTTTAGATTTGTTGAACTTTTAGCATTACTATTTAACAAACAAGTAGGATGCGTTTTAGAATGAAAAATTGAAGATGACAGGCTGTATAATGCTTACGTTTAAAACATCAATATGTTAATCAGAATTTCAGGATTTTTCACGAGCTGAGTAGGCCAAAACGCCTTTTATTATTCGGTTCTCAAATTGTCTCAATTTTTCAGGGGGAAAAATAAAATGGATGGTGAGGTAAAGGGGGATTAGTCACAGAAAAAATATTTGAAATCAAGATAAAATCAAGGTAGATAGTGGAAAGTAATAACTATAGAAAACAAGCACAATATAAATATACACAAATAATAATAAAACAAGTTACATATTACAATGCAAAAACACTGCAATAATCTTCAACAAAGAAAAAAAGAGAAAAGGATGAATAACACTCCAATGGACGTGTAGCTTGAAGCGCGCCTCACCTCACCTCACCAATCACCATTTAGATACGATAAGACTAAGTCAACGACACTAAACTAAGTATCAGAAAGGAAATATTAAAACGCTTGTATTTAAAAAATAACATTTTAAAATAATTAATAAAGAATTTAAGTTAATAGATAACCATTTTTTCTTTTATTAGATCTATATATTCTAAAAAATTCTAAAAATATTATAAAAATCAAAGTCAAAATTAAAACAAGCAATCAGTAACTATAGTGCACAATGAGAAAAGTCAAATGTTCATATTGAACTTATAACTCAAATACAATTTTTTTGACACAAACAAAGGATTTGAAATCCAGTTATGATGCACACATACTTGACCTTAAATGTTAATCTTTTCTGTTCAGTTTAAATTGCACGTGATTGTATCACAATTGTATGATTATTTGTTATTCATTTGAAATTTATATTCAATGAAAAATAATTATTAAAAAGAGAAAAATATTATTTATTGGATTAATTAATTTTTTGAAATTTTGGTATTCAAACTATAGCTCATAAATGAATCAAAAATACACCGTAACCGATCCCAAGTTTGATAAAGAAAGGAGGAGGGCTAAAGCCTGACCTTTTTAAAAAAATAATTTTGTTTATAAAACAACAAGATGATGCCATTTTGGCAAAAACAATTAATGACAACTTTGTAAAACACTGATTTTGATTAAAAAACTAGAAAATATAAAGTTTTAAATTAATTACAAATATTCTGATTTTATGGCTACTTATTTATTTTTAGACTAATTACTCTTTGGAATATTAATTTTTTAGTTCAGATTGCTAGTATTTGTTTTCTATATTGCTTAGTTAATAAAGTATAAATTTTTAATCAATCTTATGTACTTAATTATTATTATTATTATTATTATTTAAACTATTGTTAGCCAACAATTGATTTTTAGTATAATAGTAAAATAATAATAATTGAATATAGCACTTTAACTTATAGAAATAGGTTTAATTTTACGATTTCATCATTATTATTGATTTTTACGCCCCCTCACTAACTTTCCTACTGAGCCACAGGTGCTTTAGCAGATAGCCAATCAAATCTGACCACATTCAGAGTTTTATTCAACTCAATGACTCATAAGTTATTTTGGTTTGTTCACTGTATATGGTAAGCATAGTAACGAGTAGACAATTTTTCAAGGTCAACACTTTTAAACCAATCCAAATGTAATACAAAACAGTTAGACGGAAAAGTTTAGCAAAATGAATCTCAATGCAAATTTTCAGTTTTGAGACGCACATTTTATAAAATATGAGCCGTTATAGCTCGTCCACTTTACACGGATCACAGTATAGGCCAGTTAAACAGATAAACGATTATCAAAATGAATATGATGTGGATAAGTCAAATGGAAATCACTATATGCCGCACGATTTGAGTGCCTACTCAGATGAATCAAATCATTATCAAGAAGCGGATAATAAGAATTTTGAAAATAACGAAATGATATACAATCACAACAGTCAATTTTATGAAATGGATCCACAGCTTGTTGGATTTGTCAAGAAATACAACGTTGTCATGAATGACGGAGCGGTGATGAACAAAGCCGCTATGGACAAAATGGCTTCCATGCAGATTAAAGAGAAAAAGTACGTTGGTTAATAGCACATGTTTGGTTTATTTAACGTGGATCAACGGAAACGTGCATTACACGAAAACGCATAATACACATATTTTCCAACACATGTTTGTTGCGAATCTATTTTAAATATCTAAATTTAATTAACAACAATAGTGAGAATTGTAAAATAGAAACATGATACAATGTAGCTGACAGATAAACTGAATTTTTGACAATTAGCAGAAGTAAAATGATCGATTTCCAGTCACGGGATTATTTTAAAAAGACTACTTTTAGATTAATTTTTGCATGTATGTATTACTTATGTTTGGATTGTACTTAATAAAACATTATAGGTAAAGTTTAACCTAAAATATGCAAGAATCATGATAATTTCTTTAATTCAATCGGTAGTGTATGTTATTTAGGTCACATTGTAGTACTTTGTACTATGCTAATCCCAATACGGTTGTTACAGTTTGTGTTTGGGGATTAAATTTAAATCCCACAAAACATAGTTTAAAAAACCTAAGAGATTTGTATCTAGTAATTAAAATGATGTAGTAAGTTACTAATATTGTAAAGATTAACTGATGATAGAATACGATTAATTTTTCTCGCAAAAAATGTTCTTTTTGTATGGATTTTAATTAGAACATTTACCAAATTTTGTTAAATAAATGGTAAATTTAAATAATACAATTATTTAATTCATTTAATAAAGTTAATTAACTTTCTAAATTTACAAAATACTCTTTGGGTAGTTTTAGTTTATAAAAAGGTTTTATTGAATTAATCATTTTACGTAGTTTTTATTTAAAAATAATTAAGTAAAGTAAAATAAGAATTATGGTGAATGCATTAGTAGATAATAAAATTAACGCACTACAAAGGATTAACTTGGTTACATTTAAATTCTACCATTATTTGGACGTTACTTTAGCAGTATCGATAAAGAACAAACATTTTCTACCAATATTATTGCTAATTATTAACTTAAACAAAAAACATAATATAAAAGATTTTTGATTTGATCTTTGTTTGATTAAAAATAAATTGTATACAATAACAACTTTTTTTCTTTTTCTAAACCCTTTCGCTTTAAAATTATGGGGCAACGAAATTAATCCATAAGATTGTAGATTGAAATTTCAATTTTAAAAATCGTGCATATTGAACATTGAAATTCCATTCAAATTTCACCAAACCATGCTTTTACCTCTTTGTCATAGTTTAATGAAATGGCATCTCTTTGTCATTTCTTTAGCAGTACTTATTTTACAGAGGCCAGGTTGCTAATCTTGGGCTCAAACCCTCCTCCTTTCCCAATCAGACTTGGAACCGGCTACAGTAGAGTTAAAAAATGTACATATAGGTAACAAAATGTAATAAAAACTTTACAAATTTATCTGTTGAGTTGCTATTTTTGCATAACCTAAACACGTTATGCTACTGTAGTTCAAATGTTTTTAATAAATTAAAACACTAATTAAAAGTGTCTTTTTTACAAAACACGGCGACTAAATTACTAAACTGGTATTTTAGCCAACAAAAAGTTTACATTCTTCCATCGCACTTATGTCTAAAGCGTAGCTAAATGTCCACTTGACAGAAAATGTGTGTCGCATCAAACATTTAAGCAATGAATTATTTGAAAATAAAACTTAAACTAATTTATTGCTGACATTATTTACCGTCAAATAAATAAATAAATATTACTAATAATACGATATAATGTGGTATTTTTGGACAGCTATATCATTACTGTAAGTGTCATACTAGTAGAATTTCACAAATTCCTTTCCCAATTGATTTTAACGTTTCTGCAATTAATCTACACTGTCGTGAATTATCAGTTTGATAACCTAATTGTTTTATTATCCTGACAGAAATTCTTTATTATAATAACCAATAAATATTTTGTATATATATAATTTGCGTTAGTAATTTTTAATCAAAAAGTTGTTTTAAAATTTATTCATAAACAATCAATTTGTACTGTGTGTTGTTACCGACACACTGGTTTTTTATATCACATTTTCACACTTTAGTAAGCATTTGTTTAAAAACATCTTGGTTTACAGTAATTATATGTACACACAACACACAAGTATTTTATTATTATTACGCTAAAGTTGTCAATATTGGGGGGTCAGTTAACATTCCAAAGTGCCTATAAGTTGTCTGACAGACTTTAATTTATCGAATGTGATTTACAAAATAAATAAAACACCAATAGTTGTTTCAAAAAACATTAATACAATTTTTTTAAACAAATTGTAGTAAATTTATTAAATGTTGTAACATAGATTATGGTAAAAATGTTGTAAAAAGTGTACTTAAAGTACGTAGAGATAATAATTAACCATCTAGTACAGTGACTTATATTAAAAAAACTAAATTGAACGGCATTACACGCGCTACTGTAAACAATTTCATTATTTTAAAAAATTTTCAAAATATTAGTTAAGCGTACTACAAACTTAAATATTCTATTAACATAGTGATTAGTATGAGATAATGCTATTTACAATGTTTTTCATTTTGCTATACATATTTTACTTTAGAAAATTTCAGCCTCCAGGTGGATTGTCGCTAACTACATTTATCTTCCTTGTTGTCATTCTCATATTGTCAATTTTGATCATTATTGCACTTTCGGCCGTTGGAATTGCATATGTCACGATGATCGTAAAACCCAAGTTGCCTAGAGCCACACCGTGGTGGCGCCGTTCTCAGATGTATCACATCAATGTTGCCACTTGGGCAAATGACATTGGAGGTCCCGTTGGTAGGTTGCAGGATGTCACACCACGTATGGCCTACGTGACTAAAAACGTAAGTTTGCATATTCTGACAAAGCCCATTAATCCAATAGCATTCATTTTGCAATTGGCCCTGTTGTAATAGTCACAATTAACTTTATTTGCACCAATGTGTGATTTTGGTATTGTTAAACGCTTTTGTATCTCGCCAATTGAAGTTTGGAAAAATGCAACAAATTGAGTGTAGGTTTTTTTGTAAACGTAGAGTGATTGGATTTTAAGGATTGCCCGGACGTTACATAATGATCGAATCGGATACTCGATATTTAGCGATACCTTGTCTTTAGTTATTAGCCCACATAAAATATATTAACAGAAAGAAAACAATTTAAAACCAGAAGTTATTCAGGTACATTTAACCATTTAATTATATAAAGTACAGCGTTGTATACAGTATTCAAAGAAAAAATCGTTAATTATAATGATCAATAATGTTTGATTAGGAGGTCATTAGTAGAAAATGTTAAAAACTAGATAGTTAGTAAAACATTGAAGCAATGAAATAAATAAAAGTCTAATTAATAATTCACTTTAGTTTTCGATCAGACCAATTAAATCTAATGCTTAAATGCTACTGATATTAGAAGAGAAATAATCAAGTGGATGGAGTAGTAAAAGTGGTTCTATGATGTGACACAAAACTCTAGGTATTGATTGAAAACGCAACTCCACTTTTAGCAATACAGACTTTTTACTTGCTTACATCATCGTAAACATGTGTAACAGAAAATGAAAATTATGCAAAGTAGAAAGGGACGATAACCCGTGTCGACAGTGGTACTCAAACGTGTGACCACACGACTACAAAACTAACATCTTATCTAACTCTTCCATCTACATAGAGTAAATGTTTTTAAACTGTCAAATCTAGACGATGAATAAAATCTTGATTTTTTAAAACACAAATCAGTTCTTAATCAATAAACTGTATGTTTACAATTTTAACAAAACTATTTTTTGATGTAACAATTTCTAGTGCAACTACAAATATACTAATAATTAGATTCATTTGTCAAATCCAAGCGTTAATTGTATATCAATTCAATCGTTTTACAAATAGGCATACTCGATTTTGCAATAGTTTGTTGACTTTAGACAAAAATTAATTTCAAACAGTGCTATTTTTTGTGTCATGTTTTTAAATTTCAATTGAGTGAACAACGTTTTTAGTAAATTACGACGTAGCTAATTTGCAATCGCTAATTTAAAATGTATTCATTTACAAAATGTATTTTACACGATATCACTTGCAAGTGTATGCACACAAATGTGCCGTGTGAATATTTGTACAGTTGATGTTATTGATTTATTTTTATTGCAACATTGATAACACTCTGGTTGTTTGTATACAGGCATACACAAAAACTGTTATAATATAGGTACGTGTTTGATATACAAAAATGAATACAGAGATCATTCAAATGTATTGACTCACATTGTGTAAATGTATTACCTATTGTCCTTTATTTGATCTGTCTTTTTAAACATGGTCAAAGTGCACTGTTTTTTCTGTAGATGATAAAACAAACCAAGGGAAAAATTTGCGAAAAAAGGAACCAATAAAAGTTAGAACCTATTGTGAGCGTATGATTACAAATTTTTAATCGGATGGAAAAGTTTCTGAATGTGTGACCAAATTTGGACCATGTACACGATGACGCAATACAGATAGTATGGTACTAGCTAAATATTGCTTTTTCATTTTCGAGGTCAAACAATCCCCAACCATCACCAACGTGACTCACACTCACTCACAAAGATTGACCAATAGAATTTTTTAAATCACTTTTGCCGTGGTTACCGTTTTTTCAAATGCGCTACTTTTAAGGGGATTTCTTGACTTTGGAAATGTATATAAGGTGGAAAAATCAATATTTAACTAGTACTATACGATTCGTGCAAATTTTGTCACACATTTAGAAACTTTCCTGTTCCCAACTTATGAGTAATCACACACTCATAACTTTTATTGGTTCCTTTGTTCGCAACTTTTTTCCTTGGTTGGTTTTATCATCTACCCTTTTTATTATACATACATAATTATACATATAATTATACATACATAATTACCGAAATTGTTTATTATTAAGTTGTATATAGATTAGCTATAAATTATTTGCTACTTAAATAGAAATAAATAGATCGTTGGTATGGTTACTTTTTTATTAGTTCCATATTTGCGAAACATTTCGAACAATTGCCTCTTATATTTTATATGGGAAAAAAACCGCGTATATGAAACAAACGTAGGAAAATAATACTGTTTCTTGGCTAATCGATAGCATTCTTGTAACGACGCCACTGCTCACAAAATTGTAGAAGTCACTTAATTTTCTAGAGCTTTCTTTGAGTCTAAGGGCCACATGCAGTATACACATCCATTTAAATACTTTTTAAGTACTCCGGGTATATATTTGTACCATGCGTTAAAACTACAATTCATTTGTACCGCTGTGCACCCGGTCCTTGATGTATGTCAGTCTGAGTTTAGGACGTATTACATGGAGGTAAGGAAGCAAAATTATTACCAATATTGAAAACTAAAGCTTTGTGAGCATTACTGAAATCATCAGGATCATTATCATCCCATTATTTATTTAATTACTATCTTGGTTAAGGCGTAAAAACTTTTATTCCAGTGAACAAAGGAATTTAAAGCTTACTACCGACACAGAATGTGAGACCATTTTTTGTGCTCCAAATATTCACTTACGGAAAAGATGTTAAGTAATAAAATTAACACCGATTTTTAATTTTTGTTTCACAAAATATTGTTTTTGATTAAATTTTATATCAAAGTGTATAATTGTAAAGCTTAAATTTTTTTAAAAATAATATATTTATTTACATAGGTAGAGTCACTAGTTCTATATATATATATATATATATATGCTGTAACTGTTATTTTATTGCTCCATGCTTAATTTTAAAGCAAAAGGGGTTTGTAATAATAATAATAATAATAATAATAATAATAATAATAATAATAATAATAATAATAATAATAATAATAATAATAATAATAATAATAATAATAATAATAATAATAATAATAATAATAATAATAATAATAATAATAATAATAATAATAATAATAATAATAATAATAATAATAATAATAATAATAATAATAATAATAATAATAATAATAATAATAATAATAATAATAATAATAATAATAATAATAATAATAATAATAATAATAATAATAATAATAATAATAATAATAATAATAATAATAATAATAATAATAATAATAATAATAATAATAATAATAATAATAAATATATAAATTGTTGAGTAAGTACATATTTAATTATCATACTAGTAATATATAATTCCATGTAAGATGCATTGTTGATGTTTTTCAACGTAAACACATTAGATTGGTGCCACAAGCATCGTGCTTACAAATCTCGTTTCGTTCGATAAAAATGGCATTGTCAATTGGAACGAAGTGAGCCAGTCTGTTGACCCAGACGGCGAAGCTTTTACCACTCACTTACCCCAACTTGTCAAAAGAGCCAACAAGCCAATGGGTCCGAATGAAAATCGATACAATCCAATCAATATTGTTTTGGGACTGCCGATTTATGCAACTAGTGTAGCGCATCGATGGTTCAAAATGAGTCAAGACGACGTCAGTGGTCACTTTGGAAACTTCTATATGTGGACGGAAATAGTTGTAAGTGAATAATAATAATAATAATAATAATAATAATAATAATAATAATAATAATATTACTATATTTATTATACAAAGCCCTTTTGCCTTAAAAATAAGCATGGGGCAATAAGACAACAATTACAGCAAAACAACAACAATAACAAAGTCCCATTGGCATTGAACATTCTGCAAATCAAAGATTGAGCTTCCATTCGGCTTTCACTCAACCCTGTCATCTGTGTAACTTTGTCATCTAGATACGTCCGATCACTTCTTTGCCGTTCTTTGCCGGAATGGCGTCCTCTTGATTGTTTCCGTAGCAGCATAATTTTTTGACAGAGGCCAGGTTGCTAACCTTGCGCTCAAATTTTCCTCCTTTATCCAGGCTTGGGATTGGCTAGATTGAATCATTTCTAATCCAAACTAGGCGGAGTTATAATAATAATAGTAATAATAATAATAATAATAATAATAATAATAGTAATAAAAATAATCGTAATAATAATAACAATGATAGTAATAATAATAATAATAATGATTCTAATGGGTAGTAGATATTATTAATGAATGACGTTACAAAGTTGCTACATAACATGCAATGTCAAATGTGAACGTGTTACTGTTATACTATTAAATCTGGAATTAAAAAAAACAATTAAGATCGTAAATCGAAACCTGACTAAAGTGCAGCCAGTAGATCGATATTAATCCCACTTCTACTTTTTAATTTGTCTGGCATGGGTAATCTTTTCAAAAGA
Organism: Cardicola forsteri; assembly: GCA_025895645.1. Classification (NCBI taxonomy): domain Eukaryota; kingdom Metazoa; phylum Platyhelminthes; class Trematoda; order Strigeidida; family Aporocotylidae; genus Cardicola; species Cardicola forsteri. The sequence goes on along the minus strand of JAKXYG010000418.1, from coordinate 853,046 downwards.
ACAAACTCTTATAATTAACAAATTATCCAAGACTGCGAACCGCGATACAATCATGATAGCTTCGGGGGTAGCGGGAGGGGGGTTACATATTTTGAAAGTTATACCACTAGCTGATTACTGTTTATACAATGCTAATAGTGTGTGCATGTGTGTATTATACCAATCAATTATTTATGTCATTGTATGTTAATGCAAATTTATTTGTATCAAGTGAATCATTTTTGTGTTTTAGATATGACATTGTAATCTTTTAATGGTATAAAGTGTAGAAAAGTTATTGAATGATTTACTTTAATGTATTCATGTTAGTCGAACGGTATCTTGTTTTATTTTTAAATTTGCATGCAAAACATCCAAAGTAATTTTTTAAACTTTTAATAAACGATTATCAAAAAGCAATCCGACTAAGCCAAGTCAAATGACGCTTTTATTTAAAATTTGTCGGATACATTGTATTTAGTTGTATCAGAAACTCACGAAATAGATAAGGCGTCAAATTGGTGACTGGGTGGATACAGATTTGAGTTCTACCACTAGTACCAAATGAATAAGTTGGTTATGTGGTCATCTTTCAGCATTTTCAGAACATCTGAAAAATTGAATCCCATTTTATAAAGGAAAACAACGTTGTATGCGCAACGAACGAAAACAAGTAACAAAGTATTTTACCTAATAGACAGCATTCAATGATTAAAAAGATTGTCTAACTTATACAAATAACTGCATATTATATACATATAATTTAAGAGACTTTTAAAGTACACTGGGTCGTGTCTGTTTGCACTAATTCACCAAAACGATAGACTACGAATTCAGTCATTGATTCGTGTTAATTTGTATCCAAAATACATTACGTGAATGTACGCAAAATTAAAATTATTATTACTATTATTATTATTATTATTATTATTATTATTATTATTATTATTATTATTTGAAATTGACACTAAGTGTGGATCCCCGTTCAACTTTACTAAAATTTTCTCTGTTTTGACAAATTATAATATTGCTACCCCGTAATATTTCCGGCATTAAAAAGAAAGGATTTTATGAAGTTAAAAAAATGTATTACCATCATTAGCCGATCACCGGACATTCCTTACAATGACATTCTTAATGAAATAATTCATCGACACTTTAAGGAATGTTTTCAATTTATCAATCGTATCTTCAACATCTGCAATCATTCACTTTATCGTGATTTCAGCGAATCCTTTACATTGGAAAAAACGAGATGGCATATTCACGTTAAATGTAGAACAAATGTGTATTTAAATTGATGTCTGCCGTATTTAGCAAGGTTACTATCCAATCCCAACAAAGATCAAAGTGACCTTTACATAAGCCTATCTGTTTGACCAATTACTGTTGTCTGTAATCTGCCTATTCTAGTTTGTGGCCATTCATTATCCTTCATCCAGCGTATAGTTTTATTAGTCATGCTCACACATGAGTCATTCACATTTCATGTATACTGTCATATTTGCACACTATTAACCATAGTACGTTTCCTAAGTCATATCATGCCTCTTCACGCATATTCACATGACTTTTGAATATACGTTAATTTTGAGTCTTTTTTCAGTCTGTAATTTATTTTATTTATTTATTTATTTATTTTTGGACTGATGTTACATACTGCTAATTGTATTGTATTTTTATAATTGAACATATTTTTTGTGTGCTGAAAGCTATTAATAATAATAATATCTAATAATAATAATAATAATAATAATAATAATAATAATAATAATAATAATAATAATAATAATAATAATAATAATAATAATAATAAATGTTTCTGGTGCAACAAACTCATAGACAAAAAAAATGTTTTCCGATTTCATTACTTAAACATTTTACTGGAGAAAAAGGATTTTCAAACGCATTGACTACTTGGGTATTAATCTAGCATAGCTTAGCAACTATATCACTTGGTATTATTTGTTTTAACCAATGTTCCTTTTACATTTTAAATTGTAGCCAAAAACCAACCAAGAACGAAGATATTTTGCCTACAATTCAGTACGAAAGTCTTATTATCGACATGTTCATGGAAATTCTGAAAGTCCATTGTTGAATTTAACCAATGTAAACGTATGTTCTTTACTAACTACATAATCAATATTATGATTATAGCCGACTTAAACACTTAGTAACAGCACATTCGGTATTAAAACTAATTTCTTTATTGCAAATATTTATAAAATATTCCAAAATGCAATATAAAGCTTTTTTATTTTTACATGCCTTACAATATGTATATATTAATTATATCCATACGTTTATGGTGGGACAAAGGCTTACGCTTGCAGTTAACTTCTAAACATTTTATTCCATTTTGGGAATATTGAAAATAGATAGAAGTATGATGGAAAAATTCTTGATTGTTACCAAGTTTTCGTTACCAAGTTCGAATTTATCAATGCGGTCTATTCGAAGAGTTGGAAAAGCTTTTGTGAAGATTAGGTTTGTTTATTTATTTGTATAAGTTGTAATACATCAATACAGGTACATTTGACAAATACATACATGCATGACATATAATTAGTGTCATCAAACAAAATCCAAACAATACAAAATAAAAGTACGAAGTAAACGTTTAAACAAATTAATCAATCTATATAATTATCAAGTGACATTGAGTTATCATTAATGTATTTGTTTGGCCAAGATTCTTGAATTAATATAAAAGAACTGTTGACATGCATTTTAGTATTAATAAGTAAACGCAAATGATCGATTTTATCAACAACAGATTTTGCATTAAAAGGTAGTATTAGTGGCAATGACATATTTTCCAGTAAAGTTGATTTTAAAGCATATTTATTTTATTTTATGTTTGCTACTTTGAATGTTCTACAAGAAGCATCTTTCAGTAGTGGATATTTTGAAGAAGCCGACCGTGGGCCCGCATTTTAGTGGACCGGTGCTAGGATTCGAACCCATGCCCACCGAGGTCCAAATTCGAGCGCTGTACCGCTAGACCACCCCGGAACAAATCAACTATAATAATATTTTCTTTTACGTTTCATAAAAGGTATTAAGTGGAAAAGAAAAATTAATTTTAATAATTATTATTTATTGCACAAAAAAAAAAATTAAATCTATAAATATAAATTTTATATAATTTTTAAATATATATTATTGAATGTTAAGATAACGACAACTAAAAATAAGTTATGTATGTAGTCATGGCAAATTAAAGTAGCGCAGCCATTCGAGGGCCCGCATAATATGTCAATATACTTATTTAACTAGAATTTTTGTGCTGTCTGATTGAATATAATCAGTTTGGTTAAATAATGGACGGATGTTTATCGATAATGCTGATTGTAGTGTTGTTTGATTAATACACGTGTTTCTAGAGATGGCTTTGCACACATATTTAAAAAATGGAAGCTAACTGTTGAAAAAAATGTACGGCATATTTTACAAGACAAAAAGTGTCCATCATAACTAATATTGTTTATCAAGGATATAATATAATTAATTAAATTGTAAAAAATAATTATTAAAAATTTTTTAAATGAAGAATAAAGAAAGAATTTGAGTTAATAGTGTGTAAAATATTGATAGATATATTATTTCCAATGTTAAAGGAAATTGTAGCGAAATTGATCGAGGGCTCTACAATAAAAAGACATTTTTTCGTGACAGGGATTTGAAAAGAGAGTTAGCTAAACTCGGGCAATCTCTCCATTAAAACGTCAAGCAGTTGCTTTGTTTTGCAACGTCACATGTTGTTTCGCCATCGATATGTTACCAACACACAATTCCTAAACCTGTCTGTTTTCCCTTTTCAATACACAGATATAAAGTTATTTTATTTTAATTTTATGTTTGCTACTTTGAATGTTTTACAAAAAACATCTTTCAGTAGTGGACATTTTAGCGAAGCCGAACGTGGGCCCGCATTTTAGTGGGCCGGATCTGGGTGGGCATGGGTCGAATCTGGCACTAAATACGGGCTCACGTTTGGCATCGCTAAAATATCCACTGTTGAAAGATGGGTTTCTCGTAAAACATTCAAAGTAGTAAAAATTTAACAAAAAAATCATATTGTAAACGTTACAATGTTTTAACTTTGTTGCAGGTACAAAACGAACTGATTAAAGTTATTGGATTTTGGAAAGAAAAGTTGAAAATTAAAGGAATTGTGATTAAGAATTCGACAAATTTATTGAAACAATTTGTGCCGGATATCAAAACAATTCTTGATCAAAACATAGATGGTATGTGAATTAGCAATGTTTGTAACTTGCACATACACTTAATTGTAGCTAGTTTATATTTAAGGTTGTGTGTGTGTGTATGCATACCCTAATATGCACGTTTTATTCAATCAATGAAACAAGTTATGAATTACTTTTTTGTACAAGTAGATTTCTATAGTTCACTAATTTTATTAGTTTTTAGAACATTATTAATATGTAGGTTTTAAACCTTTTTGTTCATTTATTAAAACGGTTTATCAAAACATTGGGTTTTCGACCAAACTAATTGTATTAATGAATAATTTTAATGCTACAATTTTTAACGCATAATCATTTTGTATCAAGTGGCATTTAAATACCTGTAATAATTCCCTTATGATGGCAGAGATAGCTAAAACAGCACTGAACTCCCAGATGGATGGACATAGATTTGAGTTTGACTACTGACCCACTAAATGCGGATACTCATGTCTAGAGCTCCGTTAAATACCAACTTGCTAAAAAGTTATTCTTGTAAATCATTGAAGCATTGAAAAATTGTATTAGAATTAGGCTTATAGAATGGAAAAATTTTTGTTTTTATCCGATTATACTGAATATACTTTTATTCAAGTATATTAGCTAGTAATAATAATAATAATAATAATAATAATAATAATATATATATATATATATATATATATATATATATATATATATATATATATATATATATATATATATATATATGTATATGTGTATATACAAACTGATTGTTAAGTAGATTACATAAATAAATAATGCTGATTGTATTGTGTCCAAAAAAGGTGCAATAAATGGTGAAATGGTCAAATTATTATTAACACATTGTTTCTGGTTTTTGGCATAATTGCAAATGGACACAAATTTAACACAAATACAAAAATTTGATTGTAATTTCCGAAAATGGATTAGAAATTCAGCACAAAGTATAATTTAGCAATATCTATTTCTTTTTAATCGGTTTTTATTGTTTCAATGTTTAACACAACACATGCTTTACAAAGTTGACGTTTAGTTTATTATATATTATATTATTACAAAACCCTTTTTCTTTAAAAATAAACAAGGGGCAATAAGACAACAATTATAGCAAAACAACAACAACAAAATCTCGTTGGCATTGAACATTCTGCAAATCAAAGATTGAGCTTCCTTTCGGCTTTCACTCAACCCTGTCATCTGTGTAACTTTGTCATCATCCGGATACGTGCGATCACCCGTTGTTTGCTGGCATGATTGGGACTGGCGAGATTAAATCATTTCTGATCCAAACTAGGCGGAGTTGACGTTTAGTTTTGGGTCCTTATTTTCAATGTCGTGGTAAAGATTGGAACCAATGCCCAATCAGCACCGAGCTTAGCGCGCGATAGCAAAGACAACTTACATGGTCGAATTGTGTACTGATGGACGTGTTGAAATTGTAGCTCAAAGATATATGGGAATTAAATTATTATTTTTGTAGACTAGAAATAATGCAATTGTCATTTATTTTGAAATTTTTGTCCTTTGTAGATGACTACATTTGGTTTGCCGACGATCCCGAGGTAAATGCCCTATTCGGTCCAGATCAGAAAGTGTGCACTTTCAATTTGGCCATTAATCATCGCGTTCCAACCAGAACGAACGACTTGAATGCACAACTGATGCTCGGTAGGCCAATTTACTTGAAGCAAAACGCCTACACTATAACCATATTTGCTGATTTTTATTTATTATTATTATTACAAAATCCATTTACTTTAAAAAATGAGCATGAGACAACAATTACAGCAAAAAATAACAATAACAACAAAGTCTCGTAATTCAAAGAGAACATGAGACAACAAAATGTTTTCATATATTTGAACATTCTGCCAAACGATTTGCTTGATCCCATGAAACATTCATTTCAATTAGATTTTCCCAAATAGTTCTTAGCCAAGTTTTCTGTGGTCTACCAACCTTTCTTTTATTATTTACAATTGTCCATTCCAAAACCGTTCTTGCTGGTCTTTCGGACTGTTAACGAATTTCATTGATTTATTTATTTGATTGTTGAGAAGGTCATTATTTCTTCATTGAATCTATGTTTGAAAAGCATTTCAAATAATTGCCTTCCAATGTTTTGGGTGTAAAAGAGATGCCCTATGCGTATCACGAACAAAACCGTTTGACTTTTTGTAAATAGTGGAGCCATTATAAGAATGTTGATCTTTTGACAAAAATTTAATATTTACTATGGGGATTTTGAGGATGATATCATAATTGTCAGATTCACTGAATAATAAATCCACTTGGTGTGAAGAACCAACCGAAAGCACTTGGTAGATGTTTCATTTTTATTTAAATTCACTAGCAGTGCATAGCTTCCAAGTGTGACACGGACTTAATCCCACGGCCTTTCCGATTTCAAGTGGTTAAAACAAATCCTTTGAATTGACTATTTATAGTCAATTTGATTCATGTTAATTTCCCAATGACCGCTAACAACCAAGCAACTAATTCCTCACACGAGGGCAAAGGACTTATAACTAGGTGTTTATGAGTCTATGTATTGTTACCGGTACTGAATGCAAATTTTGGTGTCCAGGGTTTTGTTCCACAACGTTTCTTGTAAGACATTCAAACAATAAAATCTTGGGTAAACAATGTTTCCAAGCTTCAATTGCACTAAAATAACTATTATTAAAGCAATGAATCGATTAAATCCACATTTTAACTGATTCCAAGGTATGATGAAGGAAAGGGATTAAAGTGTGCCCAGATGACCTAGTTGATTTGGGTGCTAATTTTTTACCTGGATGGGTTGGATTCTCACTTCCGGCATTAAATGTAGGTCTTTGTTTTATTTTGCTAAAATATTTACTTGTTGAAAAATGTTTCTCGTCAAACGTGTAAATGATAAAAAACGTTTTCGCCAATATTTTACTCAATGAAACAACAAGGAAAGAAATTTCCAAAAACGTAGTGCATCTTACAATTGGAAAAAAAGAATAATTAAAATGAATCCAAACTAATATTTATGAATGTGTCTTGTCTGTGCAGTTTTAAACGAAAGCTTGGCAACTTCATGCAGCCCTATTTGGCAGATTGTCCAATTGAGCGAAGACAACAAAGACCTCGAAACAGTTCAAAAACTGGCCAGATTTTTGCCTGGGAGTTTCCTCATGATGGCCGGTCAGGAAGTGGACATTGTAAGTCGAAAAAATGGATGTTTCTTCCTATTTTGTTTCTACTGGGACAATAGGTACAAGGGTTTCCATTCTTGTTTTTGCAATAGCTGAGTTCATTTTTAGGATTCTATAATTAATCATTCTCAACACATTCTTGGGATTTACTGGGACGTAATTGTAACAATTAACACGGAAAAAGGGTCATGCAAACCAATGAACCTAATGTAAAACAACTCCAACATAGCTTTTCCAAACCCGTGTAAAAAGACATGTCACTATTAAAAAATAAGAAGAGATTTGTTAGAAACCATGAACGTGTACACGTGTTGTTTTTTGATTTTAAAGGAAGTTCACGGATTTATTGACTGAATATTTTATAAGGTATATTTCTCAACAAGTGAATATATTAGGACAGTCCTGAGCAATATCTTCTAATCAATCGAATTCGACTCCTATCTAGTGGGGTTCCAGTTTGGCAACTTTTAGGCTGCATTTACTCACTATATCTACAACTTTCAATAAATTGTGTCAGGTACACCATTCATGTATTATAGTTGGTGACGCAGTCATTTTATTATTTTTTTAAATGTTTATTACTTTGAATGTTTTACGAGAAATATCTTTCAGCAGTGGACATTTTAGCGAGGCCAAACGTGGGCCCGCATTTTAGTGCCGGTGGTGAGATTCAAACCCATGTCCATCAAGGTCCAGATCGAGCACTGTACCGCTAGGAAGCATAGTAAACAATTAACTAAGATGGTTTGATAAGTACAAAAAATAACTAAGTTTCTTCGATGGCATCCTATGATAGTGCCACTATTCACAAAGATTAACGAGGCTGCTTTAATTTACTGTCAGGGTTATATCCCTTAGCCCCACGGCTACATATTGTATACATATACTTCTTAAGTATTGTCGGTATATGCTCGTACCGACCCGTCGTACAGAAGCCCAGTTATAACTCTGTGCACTCAGACACCGTTGTTATTAGTCTAGATACCTGTTGGCACCTAGTTCAGCTACAAATGCCATGCATATATATACGTCAAGATAGTTTCAATACTGTGCAGTCGGTCCCTGCTGTGTTGGTATACAGGTACACCTAATCCAGGGTGTACCACGTGGAGGATGATCAGTCAGGAATATCACCATTATTGAAAATGGAGACTTTATAAGCATTACTCAAATCGTCCGGTTTAGATTAGCATCCCAAGGGCATGACAACCAAGATAGACACTATTCTCAGAAAATAAAACAATCAAGATAATTTATTCGTTTAGATTGATGGCAATGAAAATTTGATGAAATGGTCATCTACCAACTACTTGGATTATACCACCTATTGGCCACAAAACAAAATGCTACCCGAAGCGGGCAAACAACGATTGAATCGGTGGAAATACTATTGGAAAAAGACTGAAGACATTTCGCTGCTCAATACAGCCAACACAGACTGTCGCTTGGTCGTATTACATCCCAAAGGAAGTGACAATTTGTTTGCCATCTACCGTGGCTATCGCAATCATGATTATCGAATTTATTTCATTGTTAGCTTTCAAACGCTCAACCGAATTGTGCGTTTCAATGCAATATTTGACGACTTAAATTCGCCCAAAGTTGCTGTTTCGTACGACTCCAAGCGTATATATTCGGGAAGGCGTGTTTTTGGCGACAACAGTCTGACCAACAATCAAATCCTGTTGCTCTACTATTATTGAGACGCACATTTGCCACATTATTTATGTACATATGTTTTTGACGACAATTATTTTACTATTCAATTGTAATGTGCATTTTAAAAACATAAATTAGTTGCTTATACATTTTTGACGTTTGCGTTGATCCTTAAAACAATGTCTCAATCAAATCTTGTTTTGCCTAGATTGTAACAGAGACATGGACCCTTTATTAATGTATTAATTATATAGCATATTTTGTTTCATAAGTAGTAGGTTTACAAATTTTACCATTTTTGATCTAAGTGACTTTCATAGGAGCCTGCCATTCTTGTTTTTTTTTAATGCATATCTAACCGTCCTAATTTAATAGATAAGCTTGAAATTATCATCTTTCACTGAATCTTATTCGGCGATAGTGACCAGCGACAGTAAAAATGATAAATAAGCTTCTGAAATAACCTAAGTAAAATTAAAAACAAATTTTTGGAACAGTCAAACATTGTCACCCAGGAAAATTGAATCAAGTTGTATCGAGAATGTAGCGCTTACGTATTTTCGGAATTATCTAATTAAAATTTGACCGGATCAGAAACACCCTTGGATGAAGTAAATTATTGAAGTTAGATAGAAATTATGTTTCTTAGTAAAAATTGCTAGAGCACACATACATATATTAACAAGAGTTAGATACATCCAAGACAAGTAACAAGTGTTATTATTTTAAATGAAAATGATTCGGCAGTTTTGACTCCAATTTCGTTAGCAACTGTAACAAAAGTCCAAATTATGGCGTTAGATCTCTAATAGAACACTCTTCGATCCTACAAAAAGTTGTCGTACACAAATACTAAGGATGAACAATACCCCGATTACCATCCATACACAAAAATACTCACAAAAATAAATAATTATAATCAGTTTTTTTGTTAGTTTGGACAACACATAGGTAAAAATTAACGAAAAAAAAACATTGATAAAAACAATAAGCCAAAAATACATATTGAACCATCAAGACCAATCTCATTCGTTGGCCATATGACTTAAGCTGTATGATAAATCAAACATTCGGCATCTGCATATAAACCAAAGAAATATTATAAACGTTATTCTTCTTTGCTCAAATAACCTATACAAAAAACAAAATTTGAATATGAAAAATGCTAGTTGACAAAGAAATGATTCATTACATAAAAATGTCTTCGGCGTATATATATATATATATATATATTGGTCCAACTAAAGCACAAACATAATCGTAAAAAAAGCAAAATGTCACTGAATTGAGTAAACACGAGCGCATGTGGCAGCAAATACATAATATTGAAAAACCAACGCAACAGTCGAACTGCGAAACAGGTCACGATGACAATGGAATGCCGATATGCATGATTAAGTAAACACAAACCACATCCATCCAACCCAAACAATGCCAAACATCTATAGAGCAAGCAGATAGAAAGCAATGTACAATATAATGTTCAAGGCGATTGGAGAAAAAAGAACAATATTATATTATGTTGGGGGGCAAAAAACGAACCAAATTAAAACGAAATAAAACAAAATTAAATAAAATAGAAATTGAAAATATCACATTTTTGTTATCCTAATTTCGCAAACCAATAGATCAACGTTCGTCTTTTTGAAAGATTGATAAGTAAGTACATGTGCCAGTGATGATGAAGAAAAAGTATAATGACATAATATCAAAGTAGATGCGTCACACGTTTGTGAGTGTCAAACACATTGGAAAAAAGTAAATTCGTTTAAAAAGTAAAATAAAAATGTTGAATCATTGTTCTAAAAAAATATACACATCAATATCATCAATTTGTAAAAAAAGAAATAAATCTGATAATTGATTCCATAGGTGATCTTTTTCGAACACTAAAAATACAATGAGATCATTGTCATACATAATAAAAGTGATGCATGTAGAAATGGTACAATTGAGTTGCATAAATTGGAAATGTGCGCTGATGACAATATGTCCGTAAAATAGGGCTTTTTCAATGGCAAAACAGCTGCTGTTTGTTGCCAACCTGCCAATGTTACTCGTTGCGATTACGCGCCAACCTTGCTTTAATTGGTGTAAACGGCCGTATCCGTATTACTACTAGTATTGTTACTGTTGTGACCAGCCAACAAGTAAACATTCGAATTGGACATGGGATTATTGACCGGACGGCTTTCGACTACGATATTACTAAAATGTCAAAAGAAATCGATACGATCGATTGTACTTTTATTGAAATATTTGGGCCATGGTCGTAACAAATCATTATTATAGAATTGAAACAAATTTAAATACAAAGTGTCTAACATAAAAAAATGTGCATAAAACGAATAACTTCTAATCCATCCCATATTGGGTTAAGCAAATATACTACCACAGCGGTTAACTATGTTTAGATCAGTTTGAAAGTGTCAAAACCGATTCACTTTACATAAATTGAAGCTGGTCACCAAATCCTACAAAGGGTAAACTATTCTCACGCCCAATTAGACAATTCATTCAAAGTGGGATATGTGACAAATAAAATGACTGAATTCACATGCCACAATATGAATCTACTTTTTTCGTTGGCCGGATGGTCAACATCCTCTACCATTCGGGCAATAATTAGGCTTCCGATTGCTGGCTGTGGATGGATGCACAGAACGGCACTAAGCAGTACATGGTGGCAAGGCCATTTTGGATACCTTTCTACGATACACAGCAAAGCAATATTTTGCACAATTTGGCAAGTAGTTTGAAAATTTGCATCTATGTACGAAAAGAGACTGAAAGCAAATGCATTTTAAACGGCACTGTTTAAATTGCACAAATTTTGATAAACACATTTGAGTAAAAGTTAAAGTTTTACCAGTATATAAGAATAATAACAATAAAAATTCAACCTTGTACATTAAACACAAAATAAAAAATTGAGCATTGTTTAATTCAATGAATATATATATATATATATATATATATATATAATGAAAGGACTATGAATGTATTCAATGTGAAATATTAGTTTTATAGAAACAAATAACATACCGATCACAACCCAACAATCGATAAATGTGCTGTGTATCCTTTATTTCCTGAGTCAACTAAAATGTTTAAAATAAAGAAATCAATCAAAAAAATGCCGAATTGTGTTGTTAATACAAGTAAGCACACGGCGTAGAGTAAACAGTTGAGGACTGTCAGAAATTGAAACCATGTGGTAAGACTGAAGCAGTGACGACTAGAGACTATGTAAACGAATATCATTCATTCATTCGTCCATTTAGGTTCGTGACATGATCATCTCTTCATTATTTTCCATATTTATACGGCATATAGAACGATCGACTTCGATGGCTTGATAAACGCATGAGAACGTAGAGGAATAAGAAAGTTTCTTGGCTGGCAAACGGCATCCTTGTGACGTCGCCACTGTTCGCAAAGATTGACGAGACCACCTGATATATTGTCAGAGTTATCTCCTTTAGCCTAACGGCTACATATGGTATACGTCTACCTTAAGATATCTTTCAAGTATCGTGGGTGTATGCTCATACCCACTCGCATTAGCGGAGGCCCAGTTATACCGCTATGCACTGGGATCCTGTCTAGATGCCTGTTGACACCTAGTCCAAGATGCACCACGTGGAGGAGAAACAGTCAGAAACATCACCATCACAAATATATGTAACCCAAAATATGTGCTGATACGTTTTTTTAATAAAGGTACATATTGTTCAGGTGCTAAGACACATGAACTTATCTGACTTACGGGAAAGTATCATGTTTGATTTGTGCAAACAACATTTTTTTAACAACTGAACATGACGGTGCCTATTAAGTGGGTTCGAATGCATGCCCATTGAGTTTCATTCAAGTCGAGTACACTATCATACACTACCACCAAGGCAGAATAATTCATACGACTTTTAAAGTAACAACGATTGAGTTTTAATCAAACTCTAATGGACAATCACGATCGCCCACATTTTGAAAACATTCAAATCATCTATGAGTGTCATGCAGAAATTTGACCCCACCACCAAATTCGGGTTTTTTGGATCTATAACATCGTTGTGTACACATTTGCATTGTGAAGCATTCCGGAAACTTGTTCACTGAGAGCATCAATATTATTAAAAGTGTAACATGTGATATGTTGAAACAACATTAGAAAGGAGATTGTTATAAGCGTACAATTTTGTTTTACCTCTTTATTATTTCCATGTTTGTACAGCATATTAAAACATTAATTCCAATAGATTGGCAAGCATAACAAACGTAGGAGAATAACGACTTTTCTTGTGTAGTAAACAACATCCTTATGATGGCGTCAATGTTCGCATAGATTGACAAGACGACCTGATTTTGTGTCAAGGTTATTTCCCTTAGCACAACGGCTCCATTTGGCATGTCTAGATGTATGTTTGCACTCGTCCGCCGAAGTAAAAACCCAGTTACACTACTGTGCACTCGATCTCTACTGTGGTGGAGTAGGTGCTTGGCTGCACCTAGTCCAGGATGCACCACGTGGAGGTGATAGTCAGGCAAATTACCATCGCTAAAAATTGAGACTTTATAAGCATTATTCAAATTTCCAAGGTTCACTAGAATTATTCGTTGGTTAATGGAACAAAAATAAACAAAATGATAATTGTACAAAATTAGATGTACATTCGGTGATAAATACCAAAATTGTTTTTATATATAGACATTACAGCAAATATTAAGATGGCACATGTTCTACTTCATTGTGATTAATAATTAACAAAACGTAGCACATGAAATACATTTAAGTACTTCAAAACAACAATTCTTTTAAATTAGAGTATTTAAAATAATCAATAATTAGACTACTATTAAGGCCACAAACAAGTAATTTTCATCTACCCCCATTCTTTTTAAAATAAACAACCAATCCCACGAAATAGATGTTGAATACGTTTCGGAATAGAAAAGTAAAAGTACAATTTGGTATTAGGTGAACTCTAGCAATCTTTCTTTACACCAAGTCTCATTGTCCTGCATTTACTACTTCACTGTTTTGCATGGGAAACGCATTTTGTATCAAGTAAACAACTAGCTAAGCCTCTCTAGACGATGATCAACATTTAGTGCCACTAGTACTATTGTGTGTGTGTGTGTGTACGTTGTATGACTAATAGTGAAAACGTGTCTGTGGTGAATATGTCTTGGATGGGTGAAATAAAAAGCGAAAGTCCGATTCGTACACAACCACAACAATGAAATTAGCGACATTCAAAAAGCCGACCCCAATTCCAATGAGTGGAGGAGGTAAAGCCCTCTGCTAAGTACCAACCTAGTGTCTCAATCGCCCCGTTACAAAACAGTAACGTTCTCATGATAGTGGGTAGTTGATGAATAATTTGAATTGTACCATTGTAGTACGCGAAGTCAGTCGTTTTATTCGAATTTCACGTCCCTGTCTAAACAAATTTATAAATTGGACGTTGAAAGACTTATTTTTGCGGTAAATACGACTTGCTAGAAATGTGCAATTGGAAATGTAAAATTGACATTTGGAGTTGGTACATATACGACTGCCATCTATCAAGCGAATCCTTTAAAATGGTGTGTTTTGGGGGTGATTGATAATGTGCATCTCTATCCTCAATGATAATTTTAATTGGGATGCTAATGATCTTGAGGATTTGAGTAATGCTTATAAAGTCTCAATTTCCAATAATGGTGATATTCCTGATTGTTCGTCCTCCACATGCTGCATCCTGGACTAGATACCCCTAGGCATCTAGACTAATAACAGCAGGGTCCGAATGCACAGTGGTATAATTGGGCTTCCGCTACGGCGGGTGGGTGCGAACATACACCCAGGATACTTAAATGGTATCTAATGGTATACGTATACTATATGTAGCCCTTGGGCTAAGGGAGATAACCCTTACAAAAAATCAAGCGGCCTCGTCAATCTTTGCGAACAGTGGCGACGTCACAGCCAAGAAACTTTGTCATTCTTCCTCGTTTGTTACGCTTATCAAGCCATCAAAGTCGACCGTTTATATGTCGTATAAATATGGGAGATAATGAGGTAACGTAGTCACCGACCAAAATGAAAAATTTTTTTATTTCTAGTGCTTTAAATGTTTTACAAAAATCATCATTCAGAAGTGGACATTTTTGCCCAGCTATGTACGAGCCGATCGCTGTACTGCTAGGCCACCAGTCCAATTCCAGACATTGTAAAATTCGAAACCACATCTTCGTCGTCGTAAACCGACAGTCAACCCGATACAAACACCAGAAATGTACACCGATGACTCCAAATCCCATCGTCACCAATTGATTGGCGCTACCTGCCATTAAATGTTTATCCATCCGCCAATGCAACAGAATTCAAATTAAAACAAAGACAACCAAAAGCATAAACAGGCTTAACTTGTCTTTTGCTTTAAACGATCGCATTCATTGCACTCAATCTCTCGATTCATAATCCATTTTCAATAGAAATAAAAAATAATAATACACTAACCTCCCCGTTAAAATTTATGCCCAACAAACCGTGAGGATGGAAAACGAGAATACTGTCGCGAAGACAAACTGCAAGCAACAATAAAAACATTTTGAATGTATACTCAACGTATAAATGCAATTTTTTAAAATAAATTTTAACATTATACTTGAAAGGAGCAATAAGGCCTTTTTCCATCCAACAATGTATTATATATTATATTATACAAAACCCGTTTGCCTTAAAAATAAGCAAGGGGCAATAAGACAACAATTACAACAACAACAAAATCTCGTTGACATTGAAGATTCTGCAAATCGAAGATTGAGCTTCCTTCCGGCTTTCACTCAACCCTGTCATCTAGATACGTGCGATCACTTCTTTGCCGGAATGGTGTCCTCTTGATTGTTTCCGTAACAGTATAAATTTTTTACAGAGGCCAGGTTGTTAACCTTGCTTTCCGATAATACAGCATATAAAGATGGAACTTTTAAGCTTCGTTTAAATTTTTTCTGAAGATTATCCAAACAAACCACTCCGAGCAGTGTTTACGTCTAAAGTTTTTCATCCAAATATTTACACTGATGGTAGTACTTGTTTGAATATTTTATCGAACGCTTGGAGTCCTACATATGACGTTTTAGCCATTTTAACATCTACTCAGTCGTTGTTAGATGAACCAAATCCAAAACAATTGTTCAACAGTGCCATTTTTCAATTTCTAAAAATCATGATGGTCAATGTGCTGCACTCGTAACTGGATGAACATGGGTTGGAGTCCTACCACGAGCTCATTGCATGCCTATAACTTCACAACCAGATGTCCAAACGAATTAATCCTGCAAAAAAGTATCAAGCAATTTCATCCATCCCTCTGTTACAAAGAACTTCCAAAAAAAAGCTCCAACAAAATCATGATTCTGTAGCAGTTAGGCGGACTCGCGTCTCTTGTTAATGTGCCGGAGATTATTCTCCTATTAGCACCACTCATATCCGACGAGTTACAAAATAGACAAACCAGACTCGAGGTTTCTAATTAAGACAGCCGGTCAGTACCACTTTCACATAGCAACTTTGCAACATAATTTTCTATGGACAACTACATCTAGCAATGTGTTATGCAGTATGTCGTTTGACAAAGTTTAACATAATAAATGCACCAACTAATCAGCCTGATTTTCATATAGAGCGCCACCAATAAACACGTTTCAACTAATAAAAATGCCTCAAATAAAACTGTCGAGAGCATGCTGCTGCAACAAGTTAGAGCCTTGTTGAAGTGGTGAATATCGACTTTTCGAATTCACATATCGTCTCATTATAAAATCAAGTGTCATACTTCATTTCGAACATCTTGCAAAAATGGCGCATACACACTTTGTGAGTAAAAACAGTCACCTTGAATCGAAGTTAGACTTCGATATATTCACTAGCTAAAATGCAAATAAAGCACACGAAGAACAAAAATTATAAACACACATTCATATATACATACTGATAGCTTAAATTATGCATATAGAATATCTTTTTAAATGCAAAAAACAATGCAAATATTGAACATAAACTGAAATCTTAACACAGCGCAAATAAACACTTATAAATATAGGTGTTCATGACCCTGAGGATTCAAGTAATACAGCTGAACTACTGCTTCGGACGACACCCAGAGTACTTAAAAAATGATCCATTAGTATATATAGTCATACATCTGGCAAAATGGTTCATCCGTAACGACTCTGTTTTAAGGTTACTAAGTTGGGTTCGATCCTATAACAATACTCTCTTGTTATAAAATTGGACAAACTGAATGTATTTCAACCATAACAATATATCTACAGGCAGGATCAAGTAATAACCCTGCCCAGAAAGGATAAAAAATGAACCAGTCCCAAACCTGGATAAAAGAGGAAGGTTTCCGGCAGTAAATAACCCACGATAAAACTATTTAAGTGTCATAATACTTCATATTGGTTCAATATAGAATCAAATTGAAAAAAGTAACCTGAAAGAAGAAGTAGGAGAAATCAAGTAATGATTAAGTTGACTTTATGCCAATTATGCCTAAAGCCAATTAAGAGCTCTTGTCTAAAAATAGCAATCGCATTTTGATGTAACCTCTAGTGCTAATGAAAACAGACATATCTTTAAAAACAAAAACTTTACATACAGCCCTCATTTGTTATGCAAACAATATTTCTTTCATATATGTGCTGCGATGGTCTAGCGGTACAGCGCTCGAATTTGGACCTCAGTGGGCATGGGTTCGAATCCCACCACCGGCACTAAAATGCGGACCCACGTTCGACTTCGCTAAAATGTTCACTGCTGAAAGATGTTTCTTGTAAAATATTCAAAGTAATAAACATAAAATAAAATAAATATATGGAGTGACTAATGCTCTTAACTAGTAGCTGGGTAGCCGTGGCTTCGAGTTCTAACACAGGCTCTCAGACAAAATTGAATAGCAGGTTTATTTAAACCCAATGCAAATAAACGAACCGATAAATTCAGCTATGACGCCGTTGAATCCAATTAATAAAACAAAATTGAATAGCAGGTTTATTTAAACCCAATGCAAATAAACGAACCGATAAATTCAGCTATGACGCCGTTGAAGTCCAACGTAGTCGCACGATGTCGGCTGGATTTGACGCGTCCGTTTAGATTGACAATTCGGGCGCAATCTGCAATTAGTCAAAAACAAACATGGTTTTATTAAAGCAACAGTCGACAACGGTCGTATAGGCCGCGATAGACTAATTGTTTGGCAATAGTCCTCAACCAATCAGTCAATCGAAGAACAGCCAAGTTCGAGTGATTGACCAAAACACAACTTTGCACCTAAACTCAAACAAGAAACATGGTACAGTCGATTATGTCCATTTGGCAAGCGCATCTTTTGCACCAACCGTATCGATTTATGTGGTGTGTAAACGTTGTTTTTTTTGCTGCCAATCCATACGTTCGTATACAGCAAGACAATTAAGTTATTGAAATAACCTCGATAGCTTGTTGCTATGACCAAAATGGTACATCGTAAGTCTTAATGACAAGACTGACGTGCATATAGACTACTAGTTCTAGCATAAAACCAACATGTATGCACAACATTATAGTCAGTTGAAAAACATATCTACGACTGTCGAGTCACGTGTACACGCCCACGCAACCACACACGCTTATGTTGGGTGCTATGTTGTTAGAAAGAAAACGTAGAATAGTAACACACACACACACAATGCATTTTGTGCATAGTTCATGTTGTAGAAAGCATAACAAAAATCGTTCGTCTGTCAAATTTGTCGATTAATTAAGGATAAATTGATCAATTCACACTTTGTTTGAAACTTTGCCGAAACGTTTTACTTATTATACAAGCATTCTAATTAGAGCACTTGACGAAGGAACACAAATAATTAGCACAATATCTAAGGATAGATTATTTGATTAGATGAGGTCAATTATTGATACTTTGTTTTGTAACATATAATATTATTTGGACGTCTTTTTCATTCAGTCAATTGCTATTATGTAGTTGAATTCATTTCACCCAGTTTTTCAATGCAACGAATCGTACATTTATTTGTCAGCACTTAAAAACATTCATTATAATGCATTCATTCAATCAATAAATATTAATATTAATAATAATAATAATAATAATAATAACATACCTTGAAAACATATCAATATTGCATTGTGTTCCAGTTGAACCGTTTCAATAACGGGCAACATGTCATCGGCTGGAACACAAAAAGAAATAGACTGCATGTATATGGACACAGGTGAATTTTAATAACAGCTGATGATGATAATAATAATAATAATCTGACAAACAAGGGGATGCAAATAATCCTAAAGAAATGATGTATTTAGTTGATTGGTGACGTAGTCAATATCTCTTTATTATTTCTATATTTTTACATCATTAAACGATTGATATCGATGATTCGATTGGTCCAATGGCTACATATGGTATGCATGTTTCTTATAAGTATCTTAAGTGTATGCTTGATACTATTATTATTATTATTATTATCAACTCTCTCAAGATTTGGCAACTACTCATTTTTTGAATATATTCTGAAGTTCCGATAATTATGATGGCACTTCTAACTGATGGTATATCTTGAAAGGACTGAGAGAACAACAATATACACCAAAAGTAGTAAAAACATGTGTTAAAATATATGTATACCATACATGACGGAATCTACCCTAACATAAAAACAGACAGCCTGTCACCATCGGTTGACCAATACCTTCCACCAGCTCCCTACCACTATTACACATAAAACATTTTCTTCACAAAAAATTGAATTGAAACTTTTGACAAAGTTGGAAATAATAAAATGATGACCTTGTCACCAACCAACAAAATTACATCCCAAATTGGGCAACAAACGTACAAGAAAAAGTGGCATTCTTCTGTTGCAATTCGACGCGTTGTTCAGACAATTTCTTCTGCTTCGATTCTGCTACTTTGCCATTGATTGCCGTAGGAACAGATGCCTTATCCAAGCCATTTGATGCAACAACCGTCTGGCATTTTGGTGACCCCAAATCGTTGTCCCCAAAAGAATGGTACAAATGCGCGGAGATTACCGGTGATGAAATTTCGTTTTCAGTCAAAACAACTGCCGCGTTTGAGCCTTCAGATGTTGTCGATTTATTCAAATCGATTAAGTGCAGACGGAAACGATCATTGTCACGACCTTTGCGTGAATAATGTCGGTAGACACCCAGGCATACGATGGGAAGAGGCAAGTTTTTCAAAACAATTAAGTCGAAATTCAGCAGTGGTGAAGGCATGTTGGGAACTGCAATCTATAAATCAATATCAGATATTATTTCGTTTTTATTGCATCAATGGTTGAATAAAAAACGTCGTTTTGAGTAAGGGGACAATTGGCTTAAACCCTAGATACAAGTGATGATGGCGGGATTCAGCTACAAGTCCAATGCCTTAGTTATTCCTAGCGGTACAGCGCTCGATTTGGACCTGGGTTCGAATCCCACCACCGATACTAAAATGCGAGCCCACTGCTGAAAGATGTTTCTCGTAAAACATCGAGGTAGCAAACATTAAAAAAAACTCCGCCATATCAGCTAACTAATGCTGCACAAACATTAATAATGTTTTACAACCAAATTAGGTCAACAAAACGCAGTGCACATTCGAATCATTAGAATAATAACACTTGTCTGAAATGATTTTTTGGACATTCACTCATTATGGTTCGATACTTGTACAGCGTATTCAACGATCGATTCTGATGACTTAGAAGGATGACACAGTTTCTTGGCATCCTTGTGACAGTGTCACTTTTGCAAATATTGACGAAGCCGTTTTTTTTTACCGTTCGACATTCGGTCCTCGATCCACGTTAGTTTGAGTCCAAAATGCACCACAAGTAAGTATGCGAAATGAACAACATCATCATAAATAGGAATTAAAACTTTGTAAGCATCGGTCGAATTCTCCAAATCGATAGTTGCAATTTAACCATAGTGTAGCAATAAATTGCAACGTAAAGATAAAACCACTTCAAGCGCATTTAAATCACATCTTTACAGCATTTATGCCATTAGAAATTGTAGAAAAGATCGAAGCAATTGAACGTACTCGTTTGATTTCGATAAAAGCGGAAATGGGATGAAACCATTCCATAACTAAAATTTCGTTGGTCATGGCAGCACATAAATATTTGGCACCGTTGAAAGGATTGCGCGTTACTTTGGCAAATAGGCATCCTTTGGTAAATGGTACTTTTTTCGAAGGAGAGAAGCGACTGTTAAAATGAGTAACAAAAAAAAATTGAGAATATCAACAACAAAAAATGGCACGTGAACGAAATACTTTTGATTTAAATTACAAGTCAGTGATTAATTAATAAATAGCCGGAAAAAAAGTCAAAAAAGATTGGATGGAATATTGATGGGATATATCTACTGCATAATTGGGCAACAAACAGAAATCAATGGACAGTTTGGAATATTACTGTTTGGTAAGTGGCTATTAAAAGAAATTTACTAAGCAACAGAGTAGATTCGATCCTCTGTGCTGCCTATCCTGTATAGAGACTTGAACAACCCAACATTATTACAGTTCTAAAACCACACATATGGGGCTGATAGAAAAAACAATTAAGGTAGTATTGCTTCAACATTTGTAGTTGGTTTTCTTCAAAAAATTAAATATATTAAGTATTCATTTTTCAAATAAACAGATAGCGAGGAAGTCATGTTTTAATGTCAACACATATATCAATGCTTAATAACATAAGCGGAAGATATTTAATTTCCAGTCTATTGTTATTTCACATGTTTCATTAAAAATATACAATATCAAACAATTGTGACGTCACACTATGACCATATAAGACCAATTAGTGGTACAGATTTGGAACTTTGTTGAATTACGCTGACTGGACCTTATTTTCGACTGTTGAAGACGTTGTGCGAATAATTAGAAAGTAATTGTGATCTCCAGGACTCACCTTGGCAAAAGTTTAGAAAGTTTGCTAAATTTAGAATAGCTCGTGGCACCAATAACCATAGGATGATTTTGAGCTTTCAATTTGATCAAGGCAACTA
Organism: Cardicola forsteri; assembly: GCA_025895645.1. Taxonomy (NCBI): domain Eukaryota; kingdom Metazoa; phylum Platyhelminthes; class Trematoda; order Strigeidida; family Aporocotylidae; genus Cardicola; species Cardicola forsteri. The sequence goes on along the minus strand of JAKXYG010000418.1, from coordinate 830,901 downwards.
AATTGTGTGTATACAATTGGGGATGACGTCCTGATAGAGACGTCATTGTGTCCTTGGTTACCGACAGCCACAAACAACGTCGTGGAAACAACTAAAACAAACAAAACGCAAACAATGTACTAATAATAAATTCAAGAACCTCGTGTATTTATTTTTATCGATTGACATGCAACTGTCAAATGGTTACACATATTGAATTGTGAATTGAGAAAATAAACCTAACAGTAATGTGATTGCACGTTATTACACACAATTGTGCAAATTCATTTGTGACTCACATCATTTGAAAAATCACCTGACCTCTACAATATAAACAGTTACTTCACAAAGCCAAGGGGGTTACATATGCGATGAAAATTGGAAGTAAAACATAATCATCATATTAGTCCAAAACCTGTATACATTTTCTTTGTTTGAAAAATAAAGTATATCAGTAACAACTAACAGTATAAAAGTTGTGTATGTATGTATTTTCATTTATCGCTGCAATGATCTTTGTGTATGTATGCGTGTATGTATGAATATAAACACAAACCGTGCTTTCAAGTTGCATTGTTTCGAAAAAGTAGGATTTCTAATTTTTTCCAAAAAACTGGTTCAATTCACAGTACACTTCTACATGTCAATAGATTCAAGTACAAAGCAAAATCTTTAAAATTATGTTAAGATCCATTAATTTCCAATTAATGTGTAAAAAGCCAAATCAAGTTCATTACAGTAGAAATGCCAAAGGTTATCCAATCAAACAGCAACCTTACAAATTATACAAAGAATATTACAAAAACACAAGGACTTGCATCTATAAAAATTACTATTCTATTGTATACACTGAAATAAGACCGTAAAAACGATTTTTTCTCTAAATAGCAGACACGTAACATACAATCTAACGAAAATCGAATTATTCATACAAACACAACCAATAGCTGAATTTGAAGGATGATCAAATTACGCTATACATTGCATATAATTTCACAAAGCCTAAAATAAACATCGTAGGCACGAATAATGATAATTTTCGATAAATTATCAAATTAAGTGACTAAAAATTAATCAAACTGACCTTGAAAAAAAGAATTCATTATACTAACATATTCCATATTTTGGAAAAAGTGACGTTGTGGCTATAAAAAAGTTCTGGTTTACAAACACATTGACCATCACTTCCTTATGTCGAGACTTGGACAACCTAAGAATGCTAAATAACTAATTAGAGGGGTAGTTGATTCTACACAACTTCAATTTGGCCAAAACATCCCTTTTTCAACAGATATGTCTATCCCTAAGTACGCTTATAATAACAAAGCATTACATAAACTATTGCCTTCCAATGGTAGTAGTTAAATGGGAACACTCCAGCAAATACCATCTATCACACCAATGCACAATTGAACTAATCTACAAGAATGAAACATAGTACACCTTGTTTGATACGTTTACAGACTTATATCCATATTTTATTGGTAATTACGTCAGATATTGAATATATATATATATATATATATATATATATAAACTTAACAATTTTTATAATAAATGTATAAACCAAAAACAGCCCCACATGTTAAACATATTAGAAAGATACAGTTGGGAAAAACATTGAAGCACAAATCAAACACTCTAAATATTCAAATCAAAAGCAGTTAAATGAATTAAATAGATTAAAAATATAAATTTTTCAAAACAACGTCTACAATATTATTAATAATAGACATTTGCAAACCCAAAATAACCTAATGTAATAGCCAGAAAGCACAACAAAACAAAACAAGTTCAATGGTAGTAGACACAAAATTGTAGCAAATTCGACTGATAATTTTCAGTCATCACTACTTAAACATTATTGATCATCATAATTATCGATTTTTCTTTTGAATTACATTTTTGTGATTAATGAGTTGGTTTAAATACTGTCATTTGTATACGTATATTAAATTAACGTCATTGTTGTTTGCTCATATGAGCAAATAACTAAAGATTAAGTATAATTAATTCGAGTATTAGATTCAATCATCATACAATGTCCACATAGTCGTTAAAAAATAAGACAAAATGAAAAAAAAACATTACAAAATGCCGGTCTTTGTAAAACATTTCTTCATTCGAGTAGATTTGAGTTAAATTAGATTTCTCTAAAATTAATTGTACCATTGGGCTTCGCGTTAGACATCAATGAAAAAGGAAATTTACAATAACAAAAACAAACGATTGACAGATTACAAGTTTAACAAATTGCCAATTAATAATGTTTTCATCAAAAGTGAAAATTGAAACAAAATACAACATACCAATTCCAGTGTTCCATTGGCCAAATCTTTTAAAGACAAAGAATAAATACCATCGTTTGTGCCTAGTAGAATAATTTGACCTAGACACCAAAAAAATGCACAAAACTTTAAAACAATCTCGCATGACTGTCAAAATAAAAATAGAAGATCGAATTATTATTTATCATCAAGCACATTAGTATAGGAAGGAATGCTAATAATCCTGAGGATTTGACAATAACGCTTATAAAGTCACAATTTCTAATGTTAACACTATCAATTTCGTACCCCCACCCCATGTGGACTCAGATTAACATGGATCAGGGCCCGAGTACATAACGGTTTTGGCAGATGTGTGCAATCAGATACCTATAATGCTTAAAAGGTATTTTCAGGTACATGTATACCGTATGCAATGATTGAGCCAAGAATAATAACCCTAATAAAAAATGAAGCGGCGTCACAAGGATGTGGTCCATAAGCCAACAACCTTCATTATTCTCATTAAACTAATGGATGCGGTCGTTTGACAACAATATAATAAACAGGCAACCACCACCAATATCAATTACCCGAGGGAAAATTCATTGAACAAAAATGTCAACATTGCAAATTGCGCTATGTCAATACTCATATCAAACTACTGTCACTTCAAAAGTAATCCTATTTGCTGAAGCAAAAACTAATGAATTCTTTTTTAAAAAAAAGATATATATATATATATATATATATTACTTTTAAAATGTATTAACTTGATAAAAACAAAAATTGTTGTCCAAACATATATGGGGGGGGAGGAAACAACTTTGAATTTACAAATGCCAAAATAGCAATCGTTGTATGTGTGCGCACATGTGATGCTAATCACAGACAAAGATTGATCTAATCAATATGTTGATAAGATCATACGATGTGCAGTCGTACGGACAACTTGATGTGTATTGGAAAATTGCCCAAAATATACAAAATACTGTTAAGCAAATTGCTTTTTTTTTGAAGAAGAAGAAGAAAAAGAAAACACGTAGTGTATTAGGGGGTGACTAAAACGCTGACCTAATAACTGGATAAGTTCGAGTTTCACCAACGCTACACAAACGGTTACTTGTCTGTCTACGTTTTCAACATATGTTCACATTATTAAGTAATGCGATTTGCTGTCAAAACTCTAAACTAAAATTCAGACACTTGAAGTCAATCATAATGTTAAAATAAAAGTTTGTTTTGCTTTTAAAACAGGGTAAAGAAATAACAAAAAAAAAATTCTTCCCAAGAGAAATATGCACTTGTTATAGTAGGAAAATTTGTATAATATTAGGCCCAAAAGTTTTAAAGGTTGGAGTTTGTGCTACATACAGGATCACATATGCCAGCCAAGTCTAGGATTAGCCGTAATGCATTCGCTACCTAGCTGTCTAGTTTGTTATACAAATGTTTTCAATAAGAAATCTAATTGTTCTTCAGTTTTAGGTTAGACAGCTGTGGCAATATGCTCGAATTTCATACGATATGCAGAGTTATTTTTAGCGGCGTTTACTGTCAATGACGAACAAAAAGGCGAATGTTTGTCTAGGTATTTAACATTAATGCATTGATGTTTGAAATATGGCTTACCGTTGTTTGCCGGATTGATCCACGTTGCAGTAGTATTGATTTTCAAAGGACAACCTTCAATTACCAAGGAAAACGATGCACCCATCTAATAGTGTTAAAATACAATGGAGTTGCATACATTACCATCTCGTATACGATAAGACAAAAACTGTGTATTCACATGAAACATTAAAATCTTTAAATTGGAAATGGCGTCAAACCAATTGTACAACAAACTAGTCCCCAAATATGTATACATCTTTAAACTGTAATACTGGAAGTAATGTTGGGAAATTAACACATCAAGGACCGAGTGCACAGTGATAGAACTGGACCTCCCCTTCTGTAAGTGGGTGCTTAAAAGGTATCTTAAGGTATACGTGGACCATATGTAGCCGTTAAGGGAGATAACACTGACAAAAAATTAGATGTCCTCGTCAATCTTTTCCAACAGTGGCGCCATCAGAAGGGTGCCATCTAGTAACCAAGATATTTCGTTATTGTCCCACATTTGTCACGCATATCAAGCCATGGGTTTTGATCGTTTAATATGCCATATAAATGTGAAAAATAAGGAAGGGCTGAAAACGCCACCAACCAAGATAAATAAGTTCAAATTTCATAAGCCATACTGCAACAAGCATCACTAAGTGCTCCCACTTAGCATAGCTCTCTAAGAGGAACCGCATTTACTTGCCATGAAGGAACTTAAGCCCATGTCTATTCTCCTTTAAGTAAAGCTGTCTTTGTCATTCCAACACAGGACTAACACTACAATGAAGTATAGACGATCAATATAACGAATAAATGTAAGGAAACATTCAAGATAATGGAAAAGTGTAACACTGCCATTCGGTTAGATAATTTCATGCCGATTAAAAACAAATAGCCCCAACAATTGTCCGAATTCATTTTACTTCACAAAATGCATAAATTATTGCTTTTTATCTAAATCATCATTGTGCAGCGATGGCAGAGTTGGTAAAACGCTGGACTCAAAACTAGATAGATAACTTCAATACCGGTACTAAATACAGGCCATCGTTCGGTCCAATTGTCAAAGCGTTTTTCGTAAAACATTCAAGCAGTACAAACCAAACAATAATAATTAATGTTAAACAGCAAAACAATATACAAGGTAATTGTTTAATAAGCTCTACAAATTTAAGAATAATCAATAGGTGAAACCTTGACATCGACCAATGAATGAACACAAGCATAAAAAACAAACCAACCTGTTCCTCCATTGGCTGTGCAAAATTAACGACAGCATCGTTCAAACGACGCTCGTCAAGATTTTTGTCCAGTTCGAGCAGAGATACGCCCGATTTGGGTTTGACTTGTGCATCATCGTCGGAAAACAATTCCGGCTTCATGCGTCGACTCAACTTGACCGAAGAAAATTCTGTCGCATTCGTCGTTCCATTCAAATAGCTTAGTTGCAAATCGCGATACACTTCCAATTCGGCAGCGCCCGATCGTTCCGGGTGATACGTGTCCCAATTGGGTGAAAGACTGGCGCGATTAAAAAAGTACTTGAATAGAGACTTGCGACGTTTAGAAGGATTGTGCTGCAACGACCTTGTCGCAGCGTTCACACAACAGCCGCCACTTGATGACGCATCGGTAAACGTCAAACAAGATGCATTTGGCGCTTCGTCGTGACTGTTGATAGATTTACTTTCGACTTGATCGTCTCCGCCATCCAACCGACTGAGTCGAGTAGAATCGTCCGCAATGTGATTTGATGGACTAACAACGGAACAATTTTTTGTACAATGGTCAACCAGACCATTTTCGACTTCACACGACATTTCGATCGACTCCAATGGGTTTGGACACAATTGATTGTTAATTGAGTGGTTAACATCAGTTGTACCGTTTGCCTGTAGTCAGGAAATATACAACAAGCGTGTAAAAATGTTGTGGCGGAATGGTAAAATTGTCTAAGCCGAGTTGAATCCTATAAGTAATTCATTCAGCATGGATGATCCTGTTAAGGGCTAAACTTATTCATTGTACTTGATGATATAATCACCCCTTCACGATTTCTATATTTGTAGAGCATATTAAACAATTAATTCCGATAACCTAATAAGCATACTAAGCATTTAAGAATAACGAAGTTTTTTTACTAATAGACAGTATACTTGTAATGGCACCACTGTTCGAAAAGATTAATAAAGCCGCCTGATTTTTTGTCAGGGTTATTTCCCTTACACTAACGGCCACATATATTATACAAATACCTCAATATGCTTGCACCCATCCACCAAAGTGGAATCCCAGTTGTATCATTGTTCATTTGATAACTGCTGTTAGTCTGGATGTTTAAGTGGAACTAGTCCAGGATGTGCCACGTAGAGGTGACAGTCACCACCACTGAAAATTGAGACTTTACAAGTCTCAGAATACCTGAAGTACGTACATTATATTGCAGCTAACGGGCTACGAGAAACAACCCTAACAACCAATAAAGAAGTTAAATTAATTCTTGTAAATAGTGGTGATTGCTTATTAAAATTGGACCATAATGACACTATTATGTAATAGTTATGTAAATGACAAGTAACAATTAAAAAACCAAACTCTTAAAGCAGTAGTGCATCAGAACACTTCATATCCAAAACCATGTTACTTTGCTGCAAGCCTCGCGCCTTAATTACGTGTGCTAAATCCTGTCATCATTGAAAGCACATTTTAAAAATCTTACAACTCTAATGTACAAAATTTTTATTTTTTGTTTTTTATTTTATATTTGCTACTTTGAATGTTTACACGAGAAACATCTTTCAGCAGTGGACAATTAGCGAAGCCTAACGTGGGCCCGCATTTTAATACCGGCGGTGGGATTCGAACCCATGTCCACCGAGGTCCGAATTCGAGCGCAGTACCGCTAGACAATCTAAATACAGTCTCTAATGTGTGTTTAATGCACTTAAGAAAGTAACACTAACAACCTAACCAAACGAACTACGTCAAGTAATTATGCAAAACGTTTATTGCATTAATTATTAAATATTTTCTAGTGTATAATGCAAGAAAGTATTTGGTAAATAATAACGTTTACACAATTTGTCCATTCTTAAACATTTAATCTAATATTTTATGTTGACGATTGTACTTAAACTTTGAGTGTAAACCAGTTGACATTTAGTGAGAATAATATATTTCGTCAAAATTATATTCATATTTTATACATAATATAGTACTGCATAGTGCATGATCAAATAGAGTTGTTACTATAAATTATGTGGCTAGTAGAAAACTTCAAGTCAGATAACAATATGTACAAGAGGTTGTACTCTATCCATCTCTCTCTCTCTCTCTCTATATATATATATATATATAAACGTTAAAAAACAAGTAAACATTTTTACTGCTTACAGTCGCAAGTTCATCAGAAACTAAAACTGAAGAACTATCATTTGAATGTTCTTGTTGATCGTCAGTGGAATGATGATTGACGAGCTCGACAATAACAACCGATTCAAACTGTTCTTTATCTATATTCATTGTATTGTGTCCATTCTCCAATTCATTCGGTTTCTTTAATTGCAATAAAAAACGGACACGTACATTTTATAATTCAGTTAGGAGGGTAAATCTTAGAAATTAAGCTATGGAAGCCCAACCACTATCTGGATAGAAACGAAGACCGGGTAGTTAATGAGTAATTTGGATGAACATTGCAGAGCGCGAATTCAGTCGTTTTATTTATGTAAGGACCCCTCTCGTCCAAATAGGTTCGATTACCTATCCTTTACAGTTAATGGAGATCAGTAGAGGAGTTTAATTCGGTGTGCAGCATACCTTAAGTATCATTTATTGACTGATTTGAATGACCCTAGGCTATAATAACCGGTGGGGGATGTTTATCTCCGATGACATGTCAGTCAGGAAATCGTACCGCTGATGACATAATCACTCGTTCAACAACAACAGTTGGTGGCAGACCTATCTCTTCATGAGTTTCAAGTTCACATAGTATCCCGAATAATTCCCTTCCACTGGTCACAACTACCTAGCCGTTGCTTCCATGATAACGTCCTTCATATCGAACAATAGCTTCCAATAGCCTTGTACAAGCGATGGAAACCGCTCATGGGTAACAAATGTGAGAAAGTAAAGTTTTTTGGCTAACAAACGGTATCCTTGTGATTATGACATTGTTCACAAAAACTGGCAAATCCCAGATATTTGTAAGTCACTTAAAGTTTATTGGCCATGTATCTCTAGCACGGTAAAAGAAAGATGATTAAAACGGATTGGCCATGTTTTACGTAGATTGCCCACTCGTCCAGCCAGAATAGCTATGGAAGCCCACCCATTACCCGAATGGAAAAGGTCAGGCGGCCAACGGAAAATTTGGACGGACATTGTAGCATGCGAACTCAATCCTTTTATTTATGCTAAGACCCCTCATCCAAATAAATTACTTAATTGGTGGCCCGTTTGTTTACCCTATGCAACCAACAGAGATCATTGGAGGGGTTTAACTCGGGATGTAATTAACATTTAATGCCAGTACACCTCAAGTGTCGTTCTTTAAGTACACACTACAAAAGTTGACGTTTTTGCAGACGTTTTGGTATTTGGACTACTCTGAGTGATAATAGCCGGTGGGGGATGTTTATCCCCGATAATGACAAAAACTGGCGAACTTACCTGGTTTTATTATTAGGTATGCTTCCCTTGAGACGTTAATAATCCTGAGGATATGAGTATAACTTATAAAGTCTCCAATGGTGATATTCCTGACTGTTCTCCCTCCATATCGTGCGTCCTGGACTATTTTCCCACAGAAATCTAGACTAATAATAAGTGGGCTTTCACTAAACTTTCGCTCAGTCAATAGATGCTATCATACACCTAAGGTGTCTAAAATGTATATCAAGGAATCTCATTCATTTCATTTTGGTTGCTGACTTAGTCACTTCTTCATTATTTCCCATATATATACGACATATAAACGATCGACTTCGATGATCTGATAAGCGTAACAAACGTGGAAGAATGACAAAGTTTCTTGGCTGGTAGACGGCATCCTTGTGACGTCGCCACTGTTCGCAAAGATTGACAAGGCCGCCTGATTTTTTATAAAGGTTATCTCCCTTAGCTCAAGGGCTACATATGGTATACGTATACCTTTACATACCTTTTAAGTATCCTGGGTGTATGTTTGTCAGAAAAAATAAGCAAACTTTGCCAAAACAATTTTTAGACTGTTTTGCATTCAATACCAATAAATTTTAATTTCTTTTAAACAATTTTTTTATTTAAATTTAGAAACGGATAAAAAATAGATAATTAAACCAAGTCGAGTACTACTACTACTAATAATAATAACAGTAAGAATTGTTGTTGTTATGAGAACAATTAGGAATTTATGCATAAATCGAATTTCAGAAAAAATAAAAAATATTGATTAACAGCATAAAAACCAACGAAAAATTCAATATAAACTAAAAGATATAAAAACAAATAACATTTTGCATGCCCATGGTTAACAGAATATACCTACAAACTTCGTTTTAAAAACAAGCACGAACATTTTCAAAAATACGATTTTTTTAAAATGGGAAATTGTAAATATTTAACATATAGCAACGTCAATAACAGATCTTATTTTTGAAACAATATTGTTTTGTCCTGAAAGATAGGGAATAAGTTAGGACAATTAAAGCGTTAGCTTCCAAACTGGGTAATCATGGGTCCTCGTGTCTAAGACCACATTAAAAGCATTTGTAGTCAAACACTTAAGCGATAAAAAGCAAATTAATAAATCTTGATAGAATTAAACATGTAAAAGACTAGATTACATACTACTATCATTTCATTCCACCGTAGCTGGTCTCAAGTCCAGTTGAGAAAGGAAAAAGGGTTCGAACACAAGCAACCTAGCCTTCTTAAAAATATTGTGAAAGAAGTAACAAGAGGCCACCATTTCATTAAACTATGGCAAAGAAGTGAAATCAACACAATTCCAATGAAGGAGTTTGGCAAAATCCAAACACAAGTTCAATCCCCAAAGCCAAAGATTTAATGTACAATCTTATGAAACAATCTTCTTGCTCCATGCTCTTCAAAGTGAAAGGGTTTTGAAATAAATAAAATTATTATTATTTCACCCGTTTCAAGATTGTCAAACAAACATATCCAATAACTTCTCTGGCTAACTGATCACGTGTGTTGTACAACATACTAAATCAATAAATTAATATTCTAAATACATTTCTAAAAAAATCAATTTTTCAAAACATATTGCAAAGTAATTTTATACACATGCAAAAATCGTTTCATTGTTTTACAATACAAAGAAAGGGCAAATAAATATATGCCAAAACTCACTTCCTCAATACTTTTCAAATTAGACCGAGTTACTTTGGTCAATGCTTCGCAATCGGCCGACAAAGGCTCTTTTTCGCAATCCAATGAAATGTGACCATTGGTCAGAGGTTTGCAAGATGTTGGGCAATGTGCTACACCATGCGTCTCACATTCGTCGTGTTTGGTTGAGTCAAGTGTTGACGCTTGTTGACGGTCATCAGCAACGTCGCCATTATGCAATGTAGTCGGTTCGGTGGTTTTGCCATTGCTTGTTGAATTTGTGTTATTGTGTAAGTGATTGACAGCCACGTCTTTGGTGCCATTTTTCAACGGCTGTATCATAGCATCAACCGATTGAATATTTGTCAAAGCAGCCAGTGTAGTTGGCAAAACAGTTGACCTACATGTAAGGTAATTAACAAGAATAAATGACAATAATACAACTAATAATTCTGACAATTTGAATTATGGAAACATTTCTATAACTTCGCAATTAAGACTATCACAGAGCAGAGATCGAGTGTACAGCGATGTAAGTGGGTGCAAACAACAACAGTTGGTGGCAGAGTTGCTGTGAACAGTCGAAGAGAGTTATTAGAGATTCGACGCAAACTCGGTACTAATAAAGAAGTGGCCCTGTTACCAACTGTCACTATACCACTATTAATCAATATAAAAAATACTCCAATATAAATGTGACGGGTGCTAATGATCCTGAGGATTTGAGTAATGCTTATAAAGTCTCAAATTCCAACGATGGTGATATTTCTGACTGTTCCTCCTCCATATGATGTATCCTGGACTAGGTGCCAACAGGCATCCAAAGTAATAACAGCAGGGGCCAAGTGCACAGCGGTATAACTGGGCTTTCCAAGGACTCCCGCTCAGTGAATAAGTGCTAGCAAATACCCAAAATACCTAAAAGGTATCTCAAGGTATCCATTTACTGTATGTAGCCGGTTAGGCTTGTGGATCCGCCAACTGGCTTCAGCCCCCAATTCCACCGGACAAGATCGCCTTGCCAATTTCTGTAAACACGAGAGTTTCAAGCCAATCGTTCTAGTAAACTTTGTTCTTTTTTGTATTTGACTAAATCTATATATCTCGGCATAAGTGTGTTACTACTAAAAATACAACAAATGCCTTTGCGTTAGATGTATAAATGCTAATACTAAATTCATTACTCTATTACAATTAATTTTATAACATATAGGAGAAATAAGAGGATAGTATTCCATACAGACAATCACGTAATTAACATTTTGCTTCAAAAACACGAAACATCTTTTAGCAGTGGACATTTTAACGAAGTCGAACGTAAGCCCGCATTCAGTACCGTGTCCACCTAGGCCCAAATCGAGCGCTGTGCTTCTATGCCACCCCGCACACAAATTCTAAAGCAATTGCTGCATCTAACATTTTACTATGTATAAAATATAAATATAATTTTGTCAATATAATAATTATAAATTCATATTAAATGCCAACTGGTTCACTGTCAACAGCATCAATAGTTCAATATAAAAGACATAAACATTTTTAGTTGTCAAAATACTTAATAATAGATGTAACCACTTGGTTCACGTCGGCTCTTGGTCAGTTTTGTCTACTCTTATTGTCAATTAAAGAAAAAGATAAATCCTCAATTTCAATATGCTTATACATTTTCAGTTGCATTATATATTTTTTAAATCAAATAACATTAATGTAGGCACTATTAGGTAAGAACATTCAAAAAAAATATTTCAGTCCATGTTATGTCTAAATTTAATTTTTTTTTTACGTGAACAAAATTAATTTAGATATAAATGAAGTTAATTTTATTAAAAAAGAGATATAAAAGATTATCTTTTAATCGATTTTCACTGGCATTCTAAATGAAAAAAGTAGTCTTACATATTGAAATACAATACTATTTGGTATAATTTGCTCATGAGAACTACTTTGTACTTTATACAACGTCAAAGTATTATTTTTAATATGAAAATATTTTTCTAACCAATACCGGTAAAAGTTTTACAAAGTTCATTTTATACGATATCTTATTTTAGTATCTAGAATGCTATCTTGTTAAATAACCAGTGTTTTATCTACCATAAAACAAAGTGCAAAAACTTAGTAATAGTTGAATTTAAGTTTTATAAAACATAACCTTAGATTTTTAGTTATAATAAAAAGTAGGTTAAGTTTCAATGATAGAAAAAATCAATGTTTTTACTCTGCTACTTACTAGCAAATAACTACATTCTTATAAATTCCACTGTACAATATATAAACTTTTTTTTAATCAACAAAACGCCTTTCGCAGTTTTTAACAAAAATTATTTTTAGTTTAAACTTTTTACACCTCCAAATTGTTTTTCCGGCTAAGAACGGATTTTTTAACTCATTTTTGAACAAAATAATTATTTTTAGTAAAAAATACACAATTTTTTAATTGTACTATTTTACAGAAAAAAAGCCATTTTACATTAAAAAGTTAACATTAAACTTGATAATTATTTACATTTTAATTCGGATAGATATTGTAAAGTAATTATAATGTTAATAAATTATTTTTACTCATTATTCAATATTTTAAAAAGGAAATTAAACACATAAATTAATGATTATGAAAATTGCTTCCCCTGTTGTTACTACTTTAAATGTTTTACAAAAAACATGCCTTTCAGCGGTGGACATTTTAGCCAAGCAGGACATGGGACCCGCATTTAGTGCCCGTAGTAAGTGTAGAATACAAGTTCGAATCGAGTGCTGTACCGCCACACAATAATTACGCTTACATCGGTTTCGACTGCAAAATCGGACTTTTTAATATTTGTATATTTTTAAATAATTAATAGTGCCCAATTGATACATCAATTTTTCATTAAATATATAAAAAAACTGATTACGAAAGTTCATCACTTCAATCATCCATAAATTGATACAATTTAAGCTTAAATATAATATATTATTCAGTGATAATCAGGTATTTAAAAAACAACCTACCCCGAAAGCCAAGCAAATTTTTGGGCAAACTTGAGCTGTCTCAAAAGAAGAACAACTTCCCTGAAAATCAAAACAATATATATATATATATATATATATATATATATATATATATATATATATATATATAAAATATATATATATATATATATATATATATATATATATATATAACCAAATTCAATGTATAACAGTTCTAAAATTACAATACAAATAAAAATAATCAATTTTAGTTCCTTAAACAACCACCTAAGTGTTCAAAGCCTTAGTCTAGAAAAGAAACAAGGTTCGAAAAAAAATGAGAACTCTTCAATTTGAACATGAAAGCTCCAACCACTTCACCACTCAACTGTAGTAAGTATTAAAATCAAAAAAACCACAAGTCACTTACTTCGATTAATGAAAAAACGTTTGTAAATAGAACTCAATCAGTAAGTAGTTTACATATTTTAGATTATATGAACACATTATTTTGTGTTTGCATTATCTGCGTCATTCATCAAACATCGAAAAATTGAAAAAAATGCTGTCATGGTGTAATGTACATAATTGAAATATTTATGACAAACGCCTACACATGACATAATTCAATTGTTTTACTGTATCAAATCATACACTGCTAAAGTCCATTTCACGTTGACATTAATAGCATTTTATGGTATTCAAGATACAATAAGATTGCTGAGATAAATAAAAATCTATGCAGACTCAAAGTGATATATATATAACACAGGAATGCTAATGACCTTAAAAATTTACAGGTGCTCATAAGGTAGAAAGTTCAATCCTGTTCCCACACTTTCATGTAGTACACCCTTGACTCAGATTAGCCATGATTAGGGACGGAGTACACAGCAATATAACTAGGTGCAAACACACCGACAGTGATTAAAAACGTTATACCGGGTCATGCCACTGCCAACAGTTCACTCTGATAAAAAATCGAAAGGGTGCCGTTACGAATAAACTTTTCCCTCTTGAAGCCCAATAACGAATTGCTTTACAATGACCATTTTTCCATGTGTGTACATTTTGGAATGTAATTATCCACTTTTCGTGTCACACATAGAGACTCGAATCTACGTGCGAGTTTAGTGCCTTGGATATTCCCCTCCCATCCTATCAAATAAGACAAAAAAGCAGCAACCAACACCAAAATAAAACGCACTTGCTTAAATTTTTGAAGGATGCAATATTAGATGTGCCAGATCCACTTGGTTTTAGTCAACCAGGAGCACCGTACAACTGTTTCATCCTTGTTTGGAATCATCAGAAGTGCATACCTTTCAAGTCTTACACACACATGAACTTGAACCCACGCCTTATCTGGTGTTAGGCCAGCACCTTAACCACTGACCTACAGGTTGTTGAACTTGATTTTGTAAATTTATTATTTATAACAAATTTGATTAATACTAATTGCCAGTGTCCTTAACTGCTGTTTATTATTAGCTCTAAACAGGTAAGTGAATAATCTCCTCCCCTAAAGCTTTAACCATACTGTATACGTTTAATAACCTATATGGCATGGCTTAGTTGGGTTGATTAATGAATTTTCAAGATTGAAATATTAGAATTGCTAAATTTACTTTAGCGGAAGTACTGTACAGCTGTTTGACATTTACCGGCCCGTCGACCCATCCTATCAAATAAGACAACAACCAAATTAAAAATAAAACGCACTCGCCCGACTTGTCGGGATAAAATTCTTCCATGGCCAATTGATTCAAGTTGACGTCGGCCTTGACCAACGAATCCTTGGACACGTCGACACCGTTGTCCAATTTTTTCGACTCGTCGTTGGCGTTGTTGATCGACCCAAAAGACGACGACAACACGTTCGAATGGGACGACAAACCCGATGCTGCTGTATTGGCTACCACCAAGCCGCCGTTGGCAGTCGGATTGGACAACGGCACCAATTTGCATTCGACGACGACGTCGGACAAATTATTTGCGATGGCGAAGTTGCTGTACGGATAACAAACAAACAAACAGGGCAACATCAACGTGGGTAGTAAGACAAAAAATGTCTGTCGACAACAGCTAACCTTTAGTAATAACGGTGGAGTTGGTGATGTTGGTTTTTTATTTATACATTTGTACAACATCGTCTCTAATGGTTCCACAAAAGCACAAGAATAACAACGTTTCTTGCCTCATGGAACGGCAATCTTGTGACAGCGCTACTGTTCGTAAAAATCGACCATATCGACTAATATTTTGACAGGATTATATCCCTTAGTTCGACGGTTACAGATGGTATACATTTGCATTGAAATACTTTTTAAGTACTTTGAGTGTGTGCTTGCATCGTCAGTGGATAGACACCACACTCCCGTTATTATTACCCAGCCTCAACCAAGTTAATTATATGCCTAATTAAATACACCAAACAACACAAAAGTTATTGGTAAAATGCCACATCTTCATTAATTCCAAATTCACATAGCATCTCCAACAATCCCTTTCCATTGCTCACGATTTTCGGAGACGTGTAGGAATATGTCAGTCCAACCGACTTAGCCATTGTTTCCAAGATAAAATGCCCCTTAAGATTGTGTGAAGATCGTCCCGAACAGCATCCATCCAAGTACAGATTAAATGTCTCTAATCAGTCCTATTAACGGCAAAAAAGTCAACAACGGGATGCCCAATGGGAGGAGATTTAACATAATAAAACGACTGAGTAGTGTGCTACAATGTCAATCCAAATTACTTGTTGGTCACCTAGCCTTGTACACTGATGTTGATCCTGGTTGAAATATAATATTTTTTAATAATCAATACATGCAAAAATGAGTGATTTTTACCATAAACCAGCAGCATGTAGTAGAATAAACACACGTAACTGCAAATGTATTTAGGCTACTTTTCTAACTTTGTCCATTTGAAATAGAAATGGAAATATGTTTAGCATCCTCTATACTATAAATGGCACTACATGCATGATTTCAAGTGTTAGCTGTAAACCTTATCAAACTAATTGCAGCCAAGAGTGATACAATAGTCTGAAAGCTAGGATAGATATAAGAACAAGTCCCCCAAGAAAAATTAAAAAATATGAATTATGCGTTTATTGTTTTACATGTCAAAAATATCATGTTTACCATTGATAAATGACTAAGTGGAAATAGTTATTTATTATTTACCATTTCCACTTTTCAAAACAAGAAACTAATGCAACCTACAAATTAGTGTAGTCAATTAGGTGGGGATACGCGTGCTTGTGTGTGTGCATGTACGTGTTTTAAATGTCACGCAACAAAAGACTTGACGACAACAACAACAAAAACCTGTGCAATTTTGGGAAAACAGAATACAAAAACGGTTAAAAATTATGTATCCATAATTCCTTATATACGACATCCCAATTAGATGCTCTCTGTTGACTCTAGGTTGAGTAATTGAGTGGAATCAACTGTGAACCACAAATTGGTCTTATCCATGTATGTACAACTTAACATTTATTGTACTGTTAGGTGTTGAAAATGTCAAACACAGAGGCCGAGTATCAGACCTATTGTTAAAATGTCACTAGACCGCATTAAACACTTTCAAACAAACAATACAATGGAATTGGTAATGAGGCAATTTTGTCACTATCTTAAATAATAATGAACTAAAAACAAAACAATTGCTTTTCAAATGCCATTATGACAAGGTCAAACGTACGCATTATTGATGGCCGCATCATCGTATTCCTCTTCGTCGTCATTCAAGTCGTCTTCGCCATCCGACGAGCCGTGAATGCAAAATCCAAATTCACTAATCATATCGCTCAACGACTCCTGAAACAAAACATAATCGAAAAGGGCATCTATACGATCTGATCCAATTGCGTAGTAAGTGTAGACTAGAGTGACCAACTTGTAGCATTCGTTCGACTTTCAACACCAGGCCCTCTTAATAAAAAAGTGTGTTTTTCGCTAACTATTCAAGCACTGAAAACTAACTAATAATAACAAACACTAAAGTAGATTTTTTAATAAAGCCCCTCCCTTCTACAATCATCATCATCATCATTACAAACGAAAACTTTACACTGTGGTCTAATTTGAGTATATATGGCCTCAATGGAGAGCTATTCATTATTGTGAAAAAAAGATCAACAATAGCAACTACATAAAATAATTGTACCAAAGTGATAGAGATGGTTAGAGCGCTAAATTCGCAACTGGATGAGCATGAGTTCGAGTTCCATTACCGGTACTTAGTAGACGGCATCCTTGTGACATCGCCACTGTTCGCAAAGATTGACGAGGCCGCCTGATGTATTGTCAGGGTAATCTCCCTTAGCCCAACGGCTACATATGATATACGTGTACCTTAAGGTACCTTTTAAGTATCCTGGGTGTAAGTTTGCACCCACCCGCCGTAGCGGAAGCCCAGTTATACACAGCGGACCCTGCTGTTATTAGTTTATATGTCTACGGGGATCTAGTTCAGGATGTACCATGTGGAGAACAAACAGTCAGGAACATCACCATCATTGGAAATTGAGACATGACAAGTATTACTCAAATCCTCAGGACTATTAGCATTCCATCGGTACTTAATGCAGACCATCGTCCAAGCTTGAATAAATGTCCACTTACTGAAAAATGCAATACAACTTTATGCTGCTAAGCTCTCAAACAAGTATTGAGTGTAAGTAAAAGCTTCCATTTTGTGCAGTTCCCAATCCCAAAAACAGTTTAATAACCATTGAATTATATGATTAGGTAAATTTTAAATCTATCAATTGTTTTAATAAATTACTTCTTGAAGCACTATCAAACGCGAATTAATAATGTAAAAATAAACAGTCAACAAAAATTTACCTTTACCTAAACTAAGCTATACAGTTTAAAGTTGTTTTGTAAGCAAAAGTATGGAATCACTACTTGGCTTTAGTGTTAATTTTAACTCCCCCAGTAATACGTTCTTGGCAATCTTGATAATAACTCAATTGGTCTAAAATTTGGGGCATTGGAGTAATTCTAAAGGTTCTCCAAAAATGTCAAATAATAGTATTGCTAATGGATTTAGATATTAATACATTAGAAGAAGACAACTGCTTCAATTAAAAGGAATCGGGGATGTGCTGCTTAAATCAGCTCTGCATGACCCAAGTCGCTGACAAAATGTCAATTCCATCGTCTCGTGTCTTGACCTGTTCCAAAATTCAGCTTGTTGCAAAATGTGTTCCTACCAAAATATTGAAATCAAGGTTGTTCAATGGGAATTCTTTTCAATCCAACACACTTTCATCGTGTTAAAACAAATGTAAAACAACTTTTTCTATTTGTTTGCTATTGCTTGTTTCCAACTACACTACACAATATTAGCTCGAAATGCAATAATTTAGTGTCAACATATTTTCCTAAAATCAATAAATTTGTCAGTTAATAAATAAACACAAAAAGTATCAAAATAATTATTGATTAATACTTAAGTCGAAAGCCATTAAACCAACAATGTACATGCATTATTAGCCCTCTTATCTATATGTATAAACTGAAGTGCTATTGAATTATCCACACTCTAACAAAATGTTTAATCAACCGACAGCATATATATATATGGAAAGAGATAGATATATTTCATTAACGACACATGAAAACAACGTTTGCAAGTGTTGTTATTTATTTGTTCTACTGATCAAAAAATAAACTATTTAAATTTCTAAAACATAACACACACACACATTTCCTTTCATAACTGCCATTAGGATGATACAAGAGGTTAAGTCGTATCTAAAAGCTTCTTCACAATCGGCACACATGCGGGTTTTTGTTTGACTGAGCTACATGTTGTCTTAACTACAACAAAAAGTTGATTAAAAACATTCAAATAAGTAGTCAAAATACATTTTCCTTCAAAATATATTTGTATCACTCCAGTAAACCAATTAGTGCAATATTAACCAAATACAGCATGCTGTTCAGTTAAACACTACTTGTCTTATTGGTTTTTTTTTCCAATTGTGATAAATGTAAAACTATTCAGTTTCAATCATTTTATAAATTAATGTCATACATGACCTACATCACATTTGACATTAATTTATAAACAAACTACATTGGGCGTTTTTAATGTATTAGTGTGAATACCAGTTGGATGTACACTAATGAAACATGACCTAACGAGTACGATCAATTGTTGATCTTTTGAAAGCAGAAAGTGAATAAAATAGTTGCCAAAACATGTTCCAACATGCTTGACTCGTCCCTCACTGGATTAATTCTAGTGGCAAAAGGTTTCATTCCACTACAGTCACTAAACTCACACGAGCTAAAACATGCTTCCGAAATCATGACAACAAGAAAGTACTTTTGTCTGTTGCATAACATCGTTACAATTCGTTGGTTGGTTGAGAGTTTTACGCTGTAGTAGGAGGCAGAAAATTTGGCTAAAAACTCAATTCGGGAAAACGTAATTGAAAAAAATGTCACTTTGAAACAGTTGTGTTGCCTCGTGCTGTCAATTGCCACACGTCAACGCACACCTCTTGTCAAAAAACAATGAGTCAACCAATAAAATGGAAAAGAGCAAAACTATCCCAACTAACCGGACGACTTCTGTTGAGAAACAACAGACCGTCAGCTGCCAAAAGATCCTTATCAGCTACGTCCAAGTCCCATTCGTCAGCATGACTCTTGTGATCAGCATTGCTATGGGGATTGGATTCCATGCGTTGATGAGACAAGGATTCAGAAATCTTGCTTTGTCTGTCGTAGTCATCGTGAGCCCAAACACTGGACAAATGTGACTCGATCGTTGTCACTGTACCGCGGTCAAATGAAATGAGCGATACTCGTTCGGATTTATAAAACGGCGCTACTTCGTTGCCGTGATCCGTCATTTCGTTGAAATCTTCGTAACAAGCAATATTCGGCAGATTATTGTTCAAATTCATGTCTGAAAATTTGTCCAACTCGTCTGGTTGACTCTTTTGTCGATCGGTGTGACCGGCAGCATGCAGAATGGATGGAGTAGACGACACTTTGACGCATTCCTCATTGTTTACGGATACGTGCGTCACTTGTACAACTTTGCCTTCAACTACGTGTGGCTGCAAAACAAATGAAAACAAATGGATGGATTGAAGCTGAAAAAGCAAATTGTAATAATCCATATTGAAGAGAGGGAGATAAAAATCAATTTTTTAATCTTTGCTAGGTCAAATACAAATAGCATAATGTTAAAAACTTGAGAACATATAATAAAATAAATGTAATTTAATTAATAGTTTTAATTAAATGTGGCATTCCTCATTTTGTACTTAAAATTTAAAAGTGCACAGATAAGTGTATTTTCGGTTTGACAGATAAGTGCAAGCATACATTCAGTATATACTAACTGCATGATATATGTACTTTTATCGCACATGCGAGGTAATTTTATTGCTTGAATGTTTGACGGAAAACGATTTTCTTTTGTAAAGTGAACACTCAGCACCGTCGTAGACAAGGGTCCACCTTGGATGTTGGCGGTAGAATTCGACCCTCATGTCCATTGACCTACCCGCCACCTGGACTAATTGTGCCATCTCGACGACAAATTAAGTTAGTCTAAAGTAGTGCAAAAGTACGCAGAATACATTACGCGCTTTCTGTATATTACTATAAAAAATAATAGCGCAATATCACAGCCCAATAGGTTCACAATGAAAAGCGCCAGTATTCGTTATGCCAAAGCATGGAACATAACATTAAAAGAGGCTTTGTTCAAGAACCCCTACAACCGCTACATTGTGTAAACCCTAGCACCTCCACCCCTAATCAAAACTCCATTGCACGACATGAACTTCAACTTGATGCATACTTCAAAATCAATCGAAATAAATTGGGCCTCCAATGAATCCTGAATAACCGTCTGCTCTGTTATGGCCAATACAGGATGATCTTGAGCAATGAATGTCGATGAGTTCTTACAAACGCACAACGAATTGTCCATCACAGTTTCGTCTGTTGCTTTCAATTTATCATCCTTCGACAATTCACATTCTCCTGGATCCTGTTGCTTGTCCTGACTGTTGTCCAACAATTGCAGCTCGCAACTCGTTTCCCGTTCGCTAGCACTGACCGACTGTGTAGTGTCACATTGCGAAAACGTAGAACTAGCCGCTTCCCTATTCGAATTGATTTGATAGAGACGCGACTCGATCGACGAACACGAACTGAGTGGCGATGTGGAAACGGACGAGTAAGAAGTAGAACTGGACGAGCTGCACTGAGACAACGATCGCGACTTGGCAACGGTCGGCTGTTCAAAGTCGGACGCCGCTGCCGCTGCCGCCCCCGACGAGGACGACGACGTTGTTGTTGTTGTTGTTGACTGGTGATGATCGGTCGGATTTGTCGACAGCACGGCGAGATTGGCGTTGGGCGGCGGCTTGACTGCTGGACACGCAGTGGGCGCAGAGGCAACGTAGGCTGGTAAAGGCAATGGCAATTCGTCCATAATGCGCACATTTTCCAAAACGCACTTGGGCTGATGACAACGTGACGATGAGCCATTTGTGTTGTTGTCCAACTTGATTTCGTGTCCGTTAAAAATCGAATTGGAAGAAATTAAATATTGCGGTCGGGCAGGCTGCATGCGTTCGACAGCAACAGTTGCCTTGGCAACGTTTGATGTTTGCTTAGTCGATTCGTCAGCACAATTTACACGATTTGACGGGTTGGCTGGGAAGTAGTGCTTTGCATTTTGGGGTGGTTGTATAGTTGAATTGGTCACATTTGCAGAGGGATTAAATGCCTGTATAATTGAAAATGCACACAACACAAAATAACACGTGATAAGTGCAAAAAACAATTCAATACCTATTTTTAATCCCTTCCAAATATAAATAAACTGCTGTCAATCAAGCACAAAGCAAAAACTTCAAATTAAGTTAAAACCATTCATGCAATGCAACAAGTACGATGGAAGAATGCAATCAAATGCTGTGATATATATATATATATATATATATATATATATATATATATATATATATATATATATATATATACATATAAAGTATTAAACTTTGTAGTATTCCTAAAATTAATGTGTGCATATTTTTCAGCATCCATTTCAACTATAAGCGTAATAATAATTATCAAAAGAAAAAACCCAAATAATCACATAATAAATGCAGGAATCTCGTGTGTTTAGGGCTTTGTGTTAAATGTCCACAATTGCTTAAAAATGCAATTTCCATCAACACAAAATTTTAACAATAAAAACAAAATGAAATAAAAAAAATGCAAAACAGTGACATACAAAATCGAGAAATGACATAAGCATTCTTTGTTCATTATAATTGTAAAAATCAGCGTCCGATTAACAAAATTGAACAAAACAAATTTTGTTTACATCAATACATAATCAACCAGTTTATTCTACTATCACTTCAAATGAATCAGTTAGTAAAACAAGCAAATCATCATAATTATCAACATCAACAGCAGCCGAAGCAATTGGATATATCACTAAAGACTGTCGGAATGGTAGAAATAGGTAGAGTCAAAAGTAGATAGGGATGGGTTCGAGTCCAGTCAGTCCAACAGTTAAGTAATACAAACGTATCAAAAATAAGCGCTTTTTGAGTATTGTTTTTGTTCTTACATAGTCACAACTCAATAATTTTAATACAAAATTACTGATTGAGTTTATTTCGAAAACAATTCGTCGACACGTTAAAATTTAGCCAAGCGGATCTGCAATTGGTGTCAGTGTTGAGACTCGCATTCATATTCATGCCACTTCACTGCAACAAATAATGTCTAACTGCAATATATTTTATAATTATTATTACAAACAGTTTTGCTTTAAAATAAGTATGGGACAACAAGATAACAGTAACCGCTTAAAAAGAACATAGGGGCAACAAAATAATCCCATGTGCTCGAACATTTTGCCAAAGGTTTTGATTTGATCCTATGAGACATTCATTTCGATTAGATCTTCTAGAACGGTTCTTAGCCAACGATTGTGTGGTCTACCCCAACCTTTCTTGTGCCATCATCAACTTGTCCATTCAGAAACCATTTTTGCTAGTCTTTTGGGCGGGGTAAACACAGAATTTGACAAAGGAATTTTTTTCGTCTAATCGAAAATTCTACAAATCAACGACTGAGCACCCTTTCGGCTTTCACTCAACCGTATCATCTAGATCACGCTATCATTTCTTCGCCGTTGCTTGCCGGAATGGCGTCCTCCTATTGGTTCTGTAGCAATATGGATTTTTTACAGAGGCCACAGTACTAACTTTGCATCCAAATCCTCCTTTTTTTATCCAGGCTCGGGACTGTCTATATTGATTCATTTCTGATCTTCTCTAGAAGGAGTTGCAATGTACATACATAACTTAAATTACAATTTACAAAAGATTGTTCAACCACAACTAAATTTACGGTTGGCATTTCCATTTAAATCAATAAGAATAAAAAATAACGAAAACATTTCGTATAATTTTATAACGATCAATGTGAATCTGATTCTAAAACAACAATCTTTAAAAATAACTATATTAAGTGAATTATAAAAATACGAATTTATACAAAACAACGAAAAATGCACTTAGGTGTAAAAATAATTATTACAAAAGGGAGAGTGTATTGGAAACGTTTATGACCTTCAGACTAGGACTAAACTGAAGCGAAATAATTCACGTTGTTCATTATTAGCAATACTGTCAATTTATTCCAATTTAAATCAAATAAAATAAACTCCCAATGGAGTAGCATCATGGTTAGGTAGGTAAAATTGCACCGAACCAACCGTTCCAATAGAGTTCTTTTAAGATTGATAGGTTCTAAATAATAAAAGTTATAAGTTAAAAGCCTGATTGTAAGTCAACAGATGTCCACTACCGCTAATTTAGTTTCTACCCTTTGAATTTATATAACATCGTGAATGACCACATTGCCGAAAAGCTCTGATTGGTAAAAATTAATAAATATCCCCCTTGAAAGTTTATTTCAATGCATAAGTGCCGACTTTACACAATTAACCGAAAATCATGTTGCAGCAGTAACAAACATTTAGCAACATACAACAACATCAAATGTAGAAAAATGAATGTGCCTATTTAACATGCAATAATGATACACAAAAAACAAAGTGTACATTAACTGACAGCATGATGAAAGATGTGTAGTTGATATATATATATATATATATACTTACATCAGAACTTTTCACAAGAGTGTGATCCTAAAATTTGACGTAACAATTTTGTAAAATAACAGTTAATCCAAATGTGCTAAAAATATAACCAATTGCACATTAATTGACAAAGTGCACATAAGTCGTGTATTACTAAAATAAATACGGCTGTTGAGAAATAAGCGTTAAAATGCGATAGGTGTTAAATCAAAATGCAAAACTGCCTTTTATAAAACAAGCATACGGTCAAAATGTTTAATATTTTTCATTATCTCAACTTCTCAATATCTTCCACATCAATTGCTACAATTATAGTATTTTAGATGCTAGAAAAACAGAATTTAGAGTTTAACTACTATTATCAATAAATCATATTCAGTATAAAAAAGCAAAACGGTTTTACGGTTGGATAAAAACATAAAATCGCATTTTTAAAATGTTAAGTACAGTTGAGTACAATTCTAGTAATTGTAAGTACATTTAGAATACTTTGTCAAAAATATTTGCCCAATTGAATGTCAATAAAAAGCACACGTATATTGAAACATAAAAAACCCAAACTGCACTTTATCATCACCATCATCGGGGATAAACACACAC
Organism: Cardicola forsteri; assembly: GCA_025895645.1. Taxonomy (NCBI): domain Eukaryota; kingdom Metazoa; phylum Platyhelminthes; class Trematoda; order Strigeidida; family Aporocotylidae; genus Cardicola; species Cardicola forsteri. The sequence continues at coordinate 805,981 of JAKXYG010000418.1, read as the reverse complement.
CCCCACTGGTTATCATATTCCACAGTAGTCCATATTTGCAGAAGCCCGCAAAATATCAACTTTGATGAGTGCACTTAATAAAGGACACTTGAGGTATGCTAACTTTAAATGCTAATTACATCTCGAATGAAACACCTTCAATAATCTTTATTAACTGTAAGCAAACGCTCAATTAAGTAATGCATTTAGACGGGGGATGTTAGCATAAATAAAAACGACTAAGTTCGTGCGCTACAATGTTCGTCCAAATCACTCGTTGATCACTTGGTCTTCTTTTCCATCAGGGTAATGGTTGGGTTTCCATAGCTATCGTGGCTAGATGAGTGGGTAACCTTCGTAAAACATGGTCAATCCATTTTAGTCGTCTTTCTCTTATCGTCAATTAACGTTAAAAGTGTGCTACAAACATTTCAAAATAATTGAAATATTTAATTTCAGTAAGGTTATTAACGGTTAAAAAGAATGTGACATTTAACTCTAAAAGTAAAAACTTTTAAAAAAATACTTCAGCTGTCGAAAAGCCACTCTATACCAACTTATACAACCAATAAGAATCTTTCTGTGATGCATTCTGAACACAGGCTAACATCAGTCAGATGGTATAAATCCAAAATACTTGAAAGGTATCGAAAGGTATGCCATGTGTAACAATTAAGCTAAGAGAAATAACCCTAACAAAATAAAACGGCTTCCTTAATAATTGCAAACAGTAGAACCGTCACAAGAATGTCATCTGTCAGTGAAAACATTTCCTTACGTTTGTTGCTCATACCAAAATTTCTTTCCCATATGGAAATAATAAAGAAGCAATTGTGTCACCAACCCCATGATAACAAATGCTGCAACTAATAAACAATCGGGCCTCGCGTACTTTGTTTTCACTGTTGGACAGAGGCAATTGAGCCACCTTCTTGTTGTTGCCATTGGCACAATCGGGTCGGCCGGACAAAAGAGCCGACGGCTTCGTTTCGACTTTGACATCTGCAATACCAACACCATTATTGTTATTCGTTGTCGGCTGATGAAGCGTATGGTCATTTGACCGGCGATTGCGCATACCCGGATTGGAATTCATGTCTAACAGTCGCAGTGTCAACAGCCGCGTCAAATGTGGTTGTATAACAAATTCGTGCTACATCGAAAACAATACAATATATATATATATATATATATTCATAAAAGGAGATAGAAAACAATAAAGTCAGGAACCAGCTAACCTTGAGTAATCTGTCCTTAGACAGTTGAACGCTAATGTTACCTTTATTGTTTAGAAAAAACCGTTACAAAAATACATTTTTAAAATACAATCAGCATTTTCACATAGCTTACATAGGGATACACAAACTATAATGCTATTCCAACTAAACAAGCTAATTTAATCGATCTGCTTAAGGCAGTTTTGCTTGTTTTAACAACACCTATTCATAAAACGCTTGAGCCACAGTCTCCACAAACGCAATGCTGGACTAAACCAAGCAAAAACGTGGTGTGTACAAAAGCCATGTAGACCCAAAACCATTTCTGCTCAAGTCTGGACAACCAAACAGTATTACAGCCCAACATTGTACATACAAGTAGGATCAACTCATAGTGCAGTTGGCTCTACAAAACTCCAACTACGGTTGGGCAAGTCCTGTTAATGAACAACTAATTGGATTTTGACTTGGTTATCGCGAAATGTTGTTGTAATACATACATGAAAAACATGGTAAAAAAATTATTTGTCACTGTAAACTCACACGTAGTAAAGCTTGAGCAGTAGGTCGCTTTTTCTCACTTTTCGTCAATGACGATTTTAAAAAACTGTGAAACTTTTGGCACCTGTGGACAAGAAAAACAATTTCGAAAAATAATAACAAAAGCAAATCGTTTTTATTATTTGTAACATATTACAACTATCATATTTATTAAATAGTAAATATATTTGTTTTAAGTCCATCATGAACACTCTATAGCTAATTCACCCATTAGGAATAATCAGCAATATAAGACTTTCGAGTCTTACACGGACTCAAACAAACAATCTTTCAAAATTTAAATTGCGCACTAGATAAAATATTTTAAAAATTTTTACGAATAGAAAGGATATAATTTAGATATTAGATTATAATGAGACATGAGAATATATAATTCTCATATTATGTCAGAATCATATATATACTTGATTTGTGCTCACCAGGAGCACCGTAGCCCGGTTTCATCCTTGCTAGGTATTATCAGTCGTGTATGCCTTACAAGTCTCATACAAACTCGACTCCACTGAGCTATTAGTAGTTGACACAGACCTTGCAAACGTGTTATACTCATAGTGAATCTAATTAATTCTTATCGTTCAGCGACCTCAAATATTGTACATTACTACCGCCTGACAAGTTTTCTATTCACAAAAACATATTCCCTTGACAATCCCATTACAATGAACGTTTATTCATTCAAATTATTCAACCCAAAATAGATACAATTGTATTTATTTATAAAAATCAAAATGTCATAATTAAATCCAGAACAAAATTAAAACCAATTATTAAAAATAAAACCATTTTTAAAATAAATACAAAAAAAACAATAATAAAAATAATTTAACATCCATTGAAATAAGTAATCAATAGATTATGTCAAAACTTCACTGATTATCAGCATTATTTATCAATAGCAAAATAACATTTTTGTAAATTAAAAATTTTAAACAAATCGTACAAAAAAGAACAAATAATAGAGCAGGAAAACGAAACATTCACTTCTAATTTTGCGTTGTACAATAATGACTTTTTGTAAAAATTAAGTAAAGCAAATAATGATTGCGATACATTACTTTTAAACCAATTCGATATAAAATGTCCCATTAGGTGTCGGGGATGACAAAGATAGTTAGATTGCTAAACTCCAAACTGGTTGAGTATCAATCAGTTCGAGTTTCACCATCAGGCTTTGTTTGGCTTAGCCAAATGTCCACTTGCTGAAAAAGCTGTTCCTTCGATCATTTAACCAATCGCAATCGAATAAATGGAAAAAAAAACCAATGTAAAACATGTTTTATTTGTAGATGCCCCGGTCGCCAATTTGCGAATGAGCAACCTGATATCGTCGGTTGAGGTTTGCGTCGTCTACAGCCTGCAAACGACCAGCAACGACGGTTTTGCAATAAACAATTGGGAATGGTGAAAACAAGTTGACTAAGGATTGTTGAAGAAAACCTATTCATAAATCTTGTTCAACGAATTATTTGTCGATGCAAATTGACATGTTAACGTCAAAAAATAATTTTAGTACCACACTTCTAGCCGACCTTGATGTGAGCATAGAGGTTATTAATATTATTATTAACATGTACAAATAAAACCTTCTTATAAACACTTCTCTGTATTGCAGCATAACCTTCGAATTAATGTGTCAAAAGTAATTGGCGAAAAAAGTTGTATAATTACACAAGCCGTTCGTTCTTTAATCATTACACTGTAATCATGTCCTCTCTAAATGTAGGCCCTCATCTAGGAATTTGCTAAATGTCCATCTGCTGAAAGATGTTTCCCGTAAAACATTCAAGCAGTAGCAGCCAAATAAAAAACAATAGCCATTAAACCCAAGTTTACTACGTTATTGTCTTAAAAACCATGAATAAGCAACCTGAGCATATACCTGATTAATTAATCGAGATGTTGACATTATTACTGTAAAACTCCCCAGTTGATGGTTTCAGCTTGTCCAGTAAAAATACCAAAATCTATTGAGAAGCAATATCTATACGACCAAAATTTGTCAAAACTGTGAAAATGTTATTTGCGGATGATAAGAGACAGCAAATGGGAAATTGTCTAATCATGGCGCATAATGAGCAAATTAGCGCAAGTGGTATTACAAAATACGACGTTATGGCCCTTATATTTTGAAAGTGGAAAAACGAAAAAACGAAATGGGAAGATTAACAGTCGAGATTAAATTTGTCGATACTACGTGAAGGAGGCGATGTGGAGAAAGTTGTCAAAAATGAATTACGAATAGACGTAACACAATAATAATAGCTTTAAAAATCACAATACGACTAAGTATGTCGTTGACATAACTAACCAACTAATCATATTCGCCAATGTTGGCCCATTTGTAAACAAACTGAGATTTAATTTTTTATTGATTGCTAATTCAATGACAATCAGTATAAAACGGTAAATGACGTGATGCAAAATCAATCACCTAAAAAGCACACGCTAATTCACTCTCAATCATATATATATATATATATATATATATATTATTGCAGATATGTAGTTTTTCTAGTTTAAAACATTTAAAGGCAAGTAAACAAAACTTGTAACTGGAACGAAATCAAAAAAAGTATTATTGGTTAAAAAATTAACCAAATCAGAAATTGTTTTGAAGGCCATTGAAAACAAGACAAAATACAGAAATGTCATTGCAAAATTGTATTCGGTCGTGTTTTTATTCCAAGTTTCTGTCGAGCAAAAAAAACCCAACAACAATAATGCGCAAATTCCCTCAATCGCTTAAATTGGCTAGGAGGGTTAGGAGTTGCCATTAATATTCATCCTATTTTGAGGACTGTGATAATGCGAAAATTCAAACGTAGATGCAACTACAACAACAAACGTTGATGGCAAAGCCACCTCTTTATTAATTCCAATTTCGCATAGCCTTCCGTATAATCCCCTTTCACTGTTCACAGTTTTCGGAGGCGCGCATAGATATATCAGTTCAACGTAGACACGAAGCAACACTTAACAGAAAAAGCGCATCCTCTCGATAAAAAGGGGACTAAATCTAAACAATCCACTTAAGTCCATCTAATTTAAAAACTTTCATCAAGTACAACTTTCAAAAATAAAAAATATAATTTTCCAATGTGCTAATAATCCTGACAGTTTAAAAAAATGTTTTCTACCATACAAATAATCCTGTCAATCTGAATAATGCTTGTAAACATTTCAACTTCCAATGTTAATAATGATCCTCTTTCCGTACTTCCATATAGTGACATTATAAACTCAGATTAACATGTCATGGACCAAATGCACAACAGTTTGATTGGCTTTTCGTTTTGGCACATCAGTGCAAGTATGCGCCCAAGGTACTTACACGATATCTAAATGTATACTCATATTTTTACACGTTAAATTAAAAAATCGATTGATCTCGTCATTCTGTGAATAATTGGCACCGACAAACACCATTATCTACGCATATGGAACGACGAAAGACAACCACTCGAAATGCTTAGTAAACATGTATGTAATGAAAGAGATAGTAACTATTGCATACCAATTAATTGATTTAACACAACAAAATGCACGTATTCATATTTTAAATTTGACAAATTCAATAAAAAATTACTTTGTTTAAACGAAAATGTCAGACTTTGTCTGCAATAAAATGGTTTAAAATGTACAAATGTTGAAAAAATCGAATGCTTACCATAACGATTTATCGCGCAAAACTGGAGGCTTATATCCCCTCGTACCCAAAATTTGAAGAGCTCTAAAACGTAATTAAATAAACAATTGTCCACAAAATCATTACATATTTTCGTATTAAAAAAAATAATAATTTGACAATCACTACAGATATGTACAATTTTACAACTCAGTTGCTTGTTTAAAGGACAATAAAGCCGAAACATTACTCTTAGAACAAATGTACCAAAGTAGTCAAGTAATCAAGAGACACCGGATTAATATATAATACAATATACAATAGGAAAGTAACCAGTGAAAAATTCATATAATTTTTTTATTTTTGTCTTTAAAATACATTATTTAGCATTTTAAAAATAATTTTACACTCTAAAACTTGTTTTGTAAACACATTTTTTCATTTACTATAATAAAAACAATTACTGCCTGTATTTTAAGTCGTTGTGCTTGTGGTGTTTTTTATTTATAATTAAGAAGATGTACATCTAGTGGAATATTAAATCCCAATGTAATAATATTAATAAATATTGTAAACATTACTGCATCAACTATATAATAGCGATACTGTCAAGCAACATTTACCCATCAATATTAGAAAATAATTGATATTGAAGAACAATTCATACTGATAAAAATGATACATTTAAGTTGCACTTCCTCAACGTATACAGTTACCTTGTAAAACAACAAACCGCACTACATGAAACTGTCTTCGTACATCATAACTACCTGACAGTCTTTTAAATGATCGAATATTCCCCCATTTGCATAAAATAATATTTGTAGATAACGATTGTAACAGGTGTTTTCAAAAGTACATGTTTTCATAATCCCTATGATGATGAACTTTTGCAGGTGCTCCTGGTTGGTCCAAAACAATTATATTTACTAGTCGATCGATTTTAAATTCAAAATTATGCAAATGTTCAGGTATCATTGTACAGTCTATCTCATTTTATTTTCCAAAATCTATGAGCACAAACTCCTGGACAAACGTTTACTCCCTAAAAATAACCTCAAAAAGGACAAACCAACAATAATATCCTTAGATAAATAAGCAAATCAATATGCCAGCTAACAATACCCGTTGTAACAAACAATTTAAATAAATACACACATTGATTGCGTTATACTGAAAATACAATTAAGTTAACGATCATCAATGATGCATTGAACCTTGGTTAAAATTGAATTACAAAGTATAAAAAATCAATTAAAAGTACTTCATTCATAAAATGAAAAAATTATAAATTAGAGCAAAACATATTTAATATTTGTAAAATGCTTCTAAAAATAAATGAAATATATCCACGATAAACTCACAATTCAAAAATTATTTCTCAACAAACGTGATTATTGCACTAATAAACAAATCCCTAAACAATACTCCTCAATTAAGCAATATCAAATCAAATTTGTCACCTAACTGGTCCTATATAATGAAGCAAAACGGTAGAAACTGCCTCTAGTAATAATTACATTTGTGATTGCCTTAAAAGCGTAACTCTACCATAAAAATATGCCTACTTTATGGCTGTAGGTGAAGCCGAACGTGGGCCCGCATTTTAGTGCCGGTGATGGGATTCGAACCCATGCCCACCGAAGTCCAATTTCGAGCGCTGTACCGCTAGACCACCCCGGCACTTTTAAATTGTTTAGACAAAAGAGCGGTAATGGGAGATTACCACATCATCAAACTATTGCCAACCTAATAGAGATCTAAACAATTAGGTATGCTTATTCATTTACTAAACACCAAAAACAATCCCATTATTAAATTAAATAATAAATACATCTGATTTGAGCCCATCAAAATCACTGTACAGCTGTTTCATCTTTGTTGGGAATCATCACAAGTATAAATGTAGTTGATGACATTTTTGATGAAGTGTCTCGGTCATTTGAGGGCTGTATAACTCATGATGGTCGCAAGGTAGCGGATCTTCAATATGCAGACGATGCGGTTCTTATGGCAGAAACCGAAGAAGATTTGCAAAATGCGGTTGAACTTACTCAAAAAGCCTCAGAGAAATACGGTTTATATCTTAATACTAAAAAAACAGTGGTTTTAGCTAACGTCCCCTTTAGAAATCCAATCACTGTTAATGGTAGCCCACTCCTGTGGTCGATGAATTTACGTACCTAGGCTCGATCATAGATAGTAAAGGATCCAGCTCTTCAGAGATTCGGCGTCGTATTCGCCTCTCTGCTGCAGCCTTTGGGCGTTTAAGTAAACCTTTGTGGAACAAAAGTAATATTTCTATTAAAACCAAGATTAGAATATATAAGAGTTTAGTGCGTTCCATTCTACTATATGCATGCGAAACTTGAACTCTCACCCAAGTGGATACACAAAAGCTTGTTCATTTTGAGCAAAGCTGTTTAAGATCCATCTGGTTTCGCTCGTTGTCTTCTATTGAACGTACTCACTTAATAGCTAGTAAAATATTTCGACCATTCCCAGATATTTGTAAGTCTCTTAACATTTATTGGCCATGTATCTCTAGCTCAGTTAAAGAAAGACGATTAAAATGGATTGGCCATGTTTTACGTAGAGCTCCCACTCATCCAGCCAGAATAGCTATGGAAGCCCACCCATTACCCGGATGGAAAAGAAGGCCAGGCGGCCAACGGAAAATTTGGACAGACATTGTAGCATGCGAACTCAGTCCTTTTATTTATGCTAAGCCCCCCGTCCAAATGAATTATTTAAATGGGCGTCCGTTTGTTTACCCTATGCAGCCAACAGAGATCATTGGAGGGTTTAACTCGGGATGTAATTAACATTTAATGTCAGCACACATCAAGTGTCGTTCTTTGAGTACACACTACAAAAGTTGACGTTTTTACAGACGCTTTGGTTTTTGTTGGACTACCCTGAGTGATAATAACCGGTGGGGGATGTTTATCCCCGATGATGATGATGATGATGAAATGCCTATCAAGTTTCACAAAAATTCAAACCCATGTTCTTTCAAGTCTAATTGACGATAATTGCCATGTGACCTCACAAAAAGTATGTTACTGTTGCTGACAAACAAGTAAGTGATCCCTTTTACCAGGTCTTTCTTATAGATAAAATTTTAATAATCTACATACCATGGCTTACAAATATATCATCATCATCATCATCGGGGATAAACACCCCCCACCGGTTATTATCACTCCAAAACGTCTGCAAAAACGTCAACTTTTGTAGTGTGTACTCAAAGAATGACACTTGAGGTGTGCTGACATTAAATGTTAATTGCATCTCGAGTTAAGCCCCTCCAATGATCTCTGTTGGCGCTTACAAATATATGTTTTCACAATTTGTGCAATATTATAATTTTTAAATTTACCAAACGCTATACTTTTTTAACAATTATAAAAATAAGCACAACTTTATTGCGAAAAAGTTAAAAATTAATTAAACTACACAAAATTCCATTTATTAATAATTCCTATATAAAAATAAAATATAATTGAAAATACAATGAGATAAAGTTACATAAAAGTTCAACACAATTTAATGCAGGCAAATAGTCCATAAAATCAAACACTTCATTTCTGACGCAAATTTTAACAAAATAATAACCATAATTATTTTATTGTCCTCTAATACATTATCGTTATCCTCTTTACATAACAATAATAATAATAATTATTATTATTATTATTACGTCTACCAGCCAAGAAACTTCGTTATTCTTCTACGTTTGTTACGCTTATCGGGCCATTGAAGTCGATCGTTTTATATGCCGTACAAATATGGAAAATAATAAAGAAGTGATCACGTCGCCAACCAAAAGAATTATTATTATTATTATACTGTTTTAAAAGTTTAACTAGAAACATCTTTCAGCAGTATATACTTTAAAAAAGCCTGACGTGGATCCACATTTACTGTCAATTGTGAAGATTGAATCAATGCCCACCTAGATTCGAGTCGAGAGCTGTACCAATAGCCACCCCTGCAGCTTAATGCCAAAATGTTTATAAATAACATTTATTTTCTCCCAAAAATGTATATTTTATTTTTAAACATTTATAAAACCATTTGAACTTTTTAAAAAATATATTACCCACAAACCATAAATACAATTATTCTATTGAAACATAATACGTACATATTATTATACTAGTAACACAATTAAAAACTAACCGCATTGGATGTAATTTGAATAAGGGAGGCTCCAATTCAGCATATTCTATTGCAGTGATTCCTAATGCCCATATATCGCATTTCTCATCATAACCTCCTTTGCGCCCAACTGCAGCAACCTCTGGTGCCATCCTACCATATATATATATATATATATATATATATATATAGTTATTACCAACAAAATATACTAAAAATTTGAGTAATACTCATGAAATCTCAATGTTCAAAAATAATGATAATAGTGATATTCGTGACTCAGTACATTTTTATGTGGTGCATCTTAAACTCAAACTAACAATGATCAACATTAGAGTAAATAACGATATAAATGTGATTCCTTCTTACTATGTAGATGCAAGCATACACTCAGGGTAAATAAAAAATACCTTAAAGTATATGTATACCTAAAAATATAGTAAAGATTATTACTAAGATATTTAGACAAATAAAAAACAATGCACCAATCAGTGTAAATAAAACACTAATATTAATAATTGTTTGACTGATAAAATTGACACTGGAAACACTAAAAACTTGCTAGTAATAATACACAAAGGTTAGAACAAATTGTCTACAATGGGATACCAATGAGTTGTGTTTAAATCCTCAATTTCTAATGATGGTGATAATCTTGACTATCACCTTCACCTGGCGCATCCTGGAATAGGTACACCTAAGCATAGAGATTAGCACATGGATCAAAAGCACAATAGTATAATTGGTCTTCCGTTTTAGTTGACGAATACAGGTATACATGCAGGGTACTTAAAAGTCATCTTGAAATATTTGTACACTAGATTCTGTTGCTATTGTTAAATTAGCAAAAAATAATGTATTCAAATTTTTTTACTAAAAAAATAATAGTAATAAAAAAGTTAAACCTAGTCATCGAAAATTACAGCAAATACGACAGAATAATTACTTACCAGTAAGGTGTGCCGATAAATGAGTTTCGACGCTGTATAGTTTGCGTGATTTGTGCTGCCACACCAAAATCAGCTACAAATAAAACACATTAAAAAATAACCTAAATATTACAAATGTTTAAAATTACTAGTTTCTTAAAAAATAAACCGTTTCAAAATTATAATTTTATTGCATAATAATTAGGTGACTTTTACTTCTAATAAACCTTTTATTAACAAATTTTAAATCACTAAACTAATAATTAATCTGAAAATCTAAATTATTACTTTTAGATAACAAAGTTCTTTTGTTATAATTGTAAATCGAATTTATTATCTGGTCGAAACTGTATTAAAAGTCCCAATCAGTAATCTAATATCTAAAAAACCAATCAACCACGACACTATCAGTCAAAAATTGATGTCATTTAGGTAAACAAATTTTAACAATTAATGAAAAAATAATGTGCAGTAATTTCTAATTGATGTAGGTTTTACAAAACATTTATACATTACTAGAAGTAATAGTAATTAATATAACAACTGATATTTCAGTTCTAAATTTGGTGGTGTCTGTCAAGGTTGCGCAGCTGCTACACTTCTGTTAATCTATGCAATAAATGCTATATTTTCCAAGATCCCCGTACAAATGGAAGCTGTGTATATTGGTACGACGCCTATTATTGGCTTGAAATACGCTGGCGCTGTCCTTCTAGCTGAGAATGAAGTTCAGCTGCAGCATGCATTAGATTTAGTTGTGAAAGTTTCCGGTGAATATAGTCTGAAAATCAACCCACAAAAACCAGTAATCATGTATCAAGCTCCTGAAGCGAGGATCTTATTAAATAATTTTCAATTAATAGTATCGCGACAACGAAGAGTGCGTTAGTTTGGACATGTTCTTCATAGAACTCCTGATCCATTCCCATGTATCGTAACTGTAACTTGTCCAAATATCGACTAGAAGAAGAGGAAAGGTGATGAGAAACGTACTTAGATGGATGCTGTTCAGGACGATCTTCACACTATCTTGGCCGAGACTGACATATCCCTACACGCTTCCGAAAACCGTAAACAATGGAAAAAAAATTATTCGAGATGCTATGCAAACTTGGAATTAATAAAGATGTAGCTTTGCCACAAACTTTTGTTGTTATTAGTGGTGGTATTTCAGTTGTTTCGTTCTAGCTATTACCCAATTGGAAAGTCCTATTTAAGAAATAAATCTAATTTTTTTAACGCTAAGATATAAATAAAGACCAAGGGTAAATGAATTCTTATAATTACGAAAAATATAAAAAGCAATAGCATGTAAAATCATCTTCGTAAATTTACTCCAAACACGAATTTCAAATAATTGGAATTTCGTGTTATCAAGTCATCTATCTGACATATCTAACAAAAACAAAATTAAAATTAACAACTATACTAACAATAAACAACTACCAGTAAACTAATTACACACAATGAACACAACTCACCTATTTTCACCTCACCGTCGGAAGTAAGTAAAATGTTTGCACCCTAAAATTATACATGTAAAAAATTTAACTTGAAAAGATAGAAGAATTAATCCTTAATAAATAGTTCATGTATAAAATATTGAAAATCAACAGCAAAAACTTCAAAATTAACAAGCAATATGAAAAATCGTTCAATATTATAAATACACCTTTATAACGAAACAAATCAAAAATGTTTACCTTAATATCTCGATGAATTTTTCCTGCTGCGTGCATATATTCAATTCCTCGCAACGTTTCTCTAGAAACAAACGCAATGCAGGATTCATCCACAGGATGTTGCAAATCTAATAAAAGATATATTTTTATTAGTGAAGAAATGTAGATGAACAAACGTTTATAAAGTAAACTTTCAAAATACTTACTTGTATATATATCTTGCATAGAAAAACCACCACAAAACTCCATACATATCCAAATTTTATTATTTCTATAAAAATAAAAATCACCTAAATGCAATTACCTAAAATAACTTCCATAAAACTGAACAATATTGGAATGTCGACACTCTCTTAATGTTTGTATTTCTTGTAATATAGTACGAACATCATCTTTAGCATCTACTTTTATTATTTTCACTGCAGCAAAACCTTTTGTCCTCAAACGAATAGCCTTAAATACAGTAAAATGTATGTTATTTTTAACCCACTTTATACACTTCACCGTAAGTACCAGTACCAATACTTTCAATTAATTTATACTCTTCCTTTGGATCCCTATTATTTACAAACTCTCTAATATATCCAAGTTTCTGCTCACTGAGCTCTGATTTAGCTGCCATTATACCAATCCTCCATCACAAACATATGTTTAGTACAGCCCTAAATATGCCGCTAAAAATAATAAAAATTAAAACAAGTAAACACATTTTGCATTTTAAAATATTATTTTTTTAAAACAAAGTAACATTTTGCATTGTTTAAAGTAAAATTTTAAAAAATTGTTTATAAATATACAACTACATTTAGTGTCGATAGTGAAACTAATTCTTTACCAACTCTTTGACTCTTGCACAATTACATTTTAAATAGAAAACAACAGTTTATAAACTTTAAAAATATATATTTTTTGCATATATATGCAAATAACAAAAACTACACATTTCTATTGCACAAGAACTAAGGTAGCAGAGTTAATTAAACGATAATCTTGAAACTGGGTAAATATGGTTTTAAGTCTTAAAGTTAGCGGTAAATGTATACTTTTGTTTGGTTTTTTTAAATGTTTTTGTTAAAAAAGTTTTGTTTAGAAAACATTTAAATAGTAGAAAACAAATACTAAAAATATTTATTGTCTTCTATAATTTTCTGTAAACACTTAAATTAGACGTTGCTTAATTTATGAAGTTAATTTTGTATTATATAACTTTTTTATTACAAGTTTGTACATAAATTAAGTATGTTAAAAACCTTTTAGTACTTGCTTTTTGTCAAACTTTTGGTTGAAATAAAAAAATAGAAGTAATAATTTTTTAACTATTTCATACAACCAAATGCAAAGAAATTTTAAAATAAATAAAAAATTAAGAAATTAAATTAAAAATTGCGTCATAAATTATAATAACTAAACCAGTTTTTAATAAAAATATTTTAAAGTATAAAATGACTTACAAAAGTATTAAGCAATCAAATTGCTAACGTTTTGAAACATTATTCAAAAAAATACATAAGAATTTGCATTGTTTGACATTAAAATTTTTGTTTTTTCAAAGACCACTTGTGTTAATCAAACTGGTTTTTTATTTTGTATTAGATGCGTTGGTGTTTCAATAATTTGGTTACAAACCAATTTACAAATCTGATTACAGGATAGACATATTGTTAACAAAAAAAACTAGCATTTAGTATTGGAGATGAAGATTAAACCCGTGCTTACCCAAATTCAAGCGTAGTGTATCATCAACTAAGCCTTAACAAATATATAGTCAATATTTCTAACACTTGTTAATAATCAATACCGACTTTTTAGTTATTTGTTAACATAAATTATAATAACAGAAAGCAAACAAACTAAAATTAGCGTTTAAATAGCTGCATTATAACATAACTTTTTACACTTCTGCATTTCTCAACAGATAAAACCCTATTTTTTATCTTTTATTTATTTGTCTTTAATTTTTCTAAAACAACTGAGCCAAATGGACTTCAAATTATTGCCTCTGCTACCTATAAATATAGTGTTATTATGGGGATTTTAATGGTCCCTCGATAAGTTGGAATTTTTTATATTGTCTACAAAGCTTTTTGAAACTGAACTGTTTAATTTGGGCATAAAACAGACTTTTTAGCAACATGTCTGCTCCTCTACAAGACAGAGTATAAAATGTTTTTGCCCTAATCTTATTTTTTAGCCCTTATTATTTAACAGATCACATTTAATACTAGCCTCCCCCGTGCAGGAGTGAACAATCTAGGTGGGAATTTCAGAAATGTGTAAATATAGATAGTTTATATTTATTTGTTGTGTTGGTAATTAAGAAGGGTGTGAGCTTTTAAATTTTATTTAAAAAACGTGAGTTAACCAGACATTCCTTTCTACATTATTTAGCTCGTTTAATTAGTAAAATGTATGGCCTTTTTTAAGTGGAAAACAATGTGTCTATCCTGTTTTTTATGTTACATCAATATTTAAAATAAAGTTGTAACTGCAATTATAAAGCTAAAAAAGTCCAAGTTAAATAAAATACTTATCAATTATAGGTATAATAATCAATAATTGTTTAATTTTATCAAAAATAAACAATCATCTGATGTCTCATTACATTAATTAAAAGGCGTAAGTAATTTATTTTTCTCTATATCTAAAACATGTAATTTATTTAAGAATTATTTAAAAAATGGTTTCTAGTCCGACTGAGATTACCAATATCAGCATCCCCAAGTTCTATTGGGTGTGCAGTTATATAAGTATTATTACTGACAGCCCTCAAATACCTAGTTAAATTTTATTTTTTATAAATCTGACGGCTTATAACTCAGAGTTCTTAAAAAATGTGGGCAGTCTTACACTGGTTCTCACATTTTTATTTTCTTTTTAGAAAATGGGAATCACGTTGAGTAAAATATTATAACAATAATATAATATCCTTTGCTTTCAATTAATTTTATAAACGTCCAATATTTCTCATCTGTAAAAAAATAGAACTCTTTATAATATAATTAACTATTTCCTAAAAAATTAAAAAATGTTAAACATAAATAAAAAAAAATAATAAACTGACTTTTTAAAACACAACCTGAAATACAAACTATAAATTACACATACAAAAAGTCACCTAACATAATATTTAAAAGTATCGCATAAAGTTTAATTAAAAAATCTTAAATTAAGTACAAAATGTTTACAAATATTAAATTTAATTATGTTTTAATAACAATAATATCCCTTTTGCATACTTTGGTTTAGTTTTGTTATTAAAAAAAAAATTTTATAAAAAATATTTAAATATTTTTGATTTTAGTTTGTTAACCATTGTTTAAGATCACATTTTTGTCAAGGCCATTTTTGATGTACTTTTAAGGGCGTTGGATGCGGATGTCGACGGAGTTGTGCATATTTGTACTTGTTTTGCATTTATCATGTATGAAATGTGTTATCAACATTTTAGTAAGTTTTTAAAATTACACACATGTAATTTTTATATGCTTTCTCAAAGTATACGTTGCATTTTTGACTTTGAAACACTAATTTATAGTTCCAAATAATAATGATATTTTTACGATTTTGTTTTTAATTTGTTAAATAAAATTTAGGATTTTTTTATTAATTATCGTTAGGTTTGCAGTTTACATTGGTGGTTAGGAGTTAAATTTAGGATAAGTGGACATATTTAAGTATCAATTTTAATTAAAAAAAGGGTTATTGATGTTATAGAAATTAATTTTGAAATTTATAGTATCTATTAATTTTATTGAGAACTGTTATTTTGTTATTTTTGAAATGTATTTCTTTGTTTTATAATTGTGTGAATGTGATTGGATAATTGTGGATGACTTAGTCAGTTTTCTAAAATTACTTATGTGAGCTGGTAAATAATAATAGAAATAAGTATTAATTTACTTTTCTAATTTAGTTGATGGCATGGTGACGTTTTTATTATTTTCAATATTTATCAGGCATATTAAACAATTAACTTTGATAGCTTGTTAAGCGTAACGAACAGAATAACGAAGTTTCTTGGATAATTGACGGCATCCTTGTGACGTTTCAAAAAATAACAAGGCCGCTGATTTTTTGTCAGGATTATCTTTCTTCACCCAACGGCTAAATATGGTATATGTAACCTTAAGGTATTTTTTGAATACCTTAGATGTATGCTTACACCCATCCGCCAAAGTGGAATCCCAAATACACCGCTGTGCACTCGGTCTCTGCTGTTTTTAGTCTGCATGCCTGTGGGTACGTATTCCAGGAACAGTCAGGGATGTAATCATCATCGGAAACGAAGAGTTTATTAGGATTGCTTAAATCTTTAGGATTATTAGCATACTGAATAAGTATCATAGGTTAATTATTAATTAATGGTTATTTGACTTAATCAAGCTTCTGTGTACTTATTAAGGATTAAGAAATAATTTAATTATTTAGTTTATACTAAAGTTAAAAGCTGATAATAAATACTGGAAAGCGAACTCAAGTATTAATGTTTTTTAACTAACATTGTTATAATGGTGGCAGAGTTGGTAAAACACGACTGGCAAGTTAATAAGCATGATTTTGAGTTCTATTATTGGCATTAAATGCAGGCTATTATCCGGCTTCACTACATGTTCACTTGCTGAAAAATGTTTCTCGTTATACATTCTAGCAGTAAAAACCGAGTAAAATAAATAGAAATATTATTTGAATTTAGAAAGTTTATTAAATTGACAACTGAATACAAGACACCGAAATATGTCGTTTGTTTAATTAACAAAAGAACTCGACAGATATTGGTATTCTGTGATGATTGATTAATTAAAATATGAAAATTTTCAACATGGTCTGTGTATAGACTCAATTGATACAATCCATGTTTGTAACACATTAAGTACATAATTGTTTACAAAGTCCATTGCTGTGTAGTTGCACCACTTTTGTAGAACTACGTGATTAATTACATATTTACGAAGGCTTTTTTAAAGACGGAATGTTTACTTGTACAATATTTTTTAACTAATTAGAATATTAATGATGTTTTTTTTTAGCTGAGCTGCAGCGTGTATTAGATTTATTCGTTAATGTTTTCGGTAATTCTGGTTTAAAGATTAGCGTCAAAAAATCTGCTGTTACTTAACTTTTCTGTTTAGTGATATTTTTAATGTAAAAGTTTACTTATTTATAATAGCTATATAATAAAAGTTGGCGACAAAGCCACCTCTATTAGTTCCAAGTTCTCAAAGCATCTTGAATAATTCCTCTCCACTGTACACGGTTTTTGGAGGCGAGCACCGATATGTCAGTCCAACGACTTTGCCATTGTTTTCAAGATAAAGTTTAAACCAAAAACCTTACGGCTTCAGATATAATAATAATAATAATAATAATAATAATAATTATTATTATTATTATGGTTATTGGCTTAGATACTTCAGTAGAAGTAGCTTTCAGCACACATAACATAAGTTGGTGGAATTTAGTACATATGCGTTTTGAAATGAGTATGCATTGTATTACCAATTTATTTTTTAACAGCACAGTTTAAGCTCAACAATTGTCGACATTTTTCCCGATGCTATGAGCGATTTTGGGCCGCAATATTTTCATTTTAATGTAAGTTTTATTTTTTTGATAATTTACCTTAACTAATAAAATGTTCCCTTTTAAATATTTGAGCCTATTTTTTATTGTAATTGCCTTATATATTATTCAATTATATTTATACTTATAAACAAAATGATGGAATTACTGATTTTGCGGATAAGTAATAATGTTGGTTAATGGTGTGTTTCGACACTAATCGTAAACATTGAGTGCATTTATATTGAAGTGTTCGTGTACCCAACAGCAATAAAAATGCTATGAATAGTTGAAATTGAATGTAAATTTAAAGCAGATTGATGACGCATTTTTTCCAATAATAAACTTACGAACGCGTAGGAAACGACTGCACTGTAACATGTTTTTCAGATTATACGTTTGAGTGTATCTTAATTAGTACATTTTATTGCACAAATAATAGCGTATCACGTGCCTATTTTTGTAGCAATGCGTGGTTGCAAAATACCATTTTTAAAAGTTATTTTAGAAAGTAAACTTTTGAAAGTTGTAGCCATATGAATGCTAATGATCTTGAGTATTTGAGTAATGCTTATAAAGTCCCAATTTTCAATGATGATGATAATCCTGACTGTTCCTCTTCCACGTGGTGCATCCTGGACTAGGTACCCATAATCAATTAGACTAATAACAGCAGGAACGAATGCACAGCGATATAACTGGGCTTCTGCTTTGGTGAATGGGTGCAAGCATACACCCAAGGAACCTAAAAGGTGTCTTTAATGTATATGTGTACCATATGTAGCCGTTTGCCGAAAGGAGCTAATCCTGACACGAAATCAGGCGGCCTTGCCAATTTTTACAAACAGTGGCGTCGTCACAAGGATGCTGTCTATTAGGCAAGAAACTTTACTATTCTTCTACATTTGTTACGCTCATCAAGTCATTGAAATCGATCGTTTAATATGCTTTACAAATACAGCAATAGTGAAACGTTAATTATGCCACCAACCAAATAAATGAATGATTTGAATATCTTGATCACTACCAATTGTTTGATAAACAAAAAATTTCATGTTATTTGTCAGGGCTATTTGGAACGTGCTCGTCCTTCAAATGGCTGCCATTCAATGATTATGCGGCAGTCCAAATTTATATTGTTCAATAATCGAAAATTGTCGGCAGACGATTCGATTCCATCCCTAACGCCAACGTCTACCTTTTATGACAAACCGAAAAGAATTGCCTTGATTGAAAGTGGTTCATGTGACTTTGACGAGAAAGTGTTCAACGCTCAACAAGCCGGATATTCAGCCGCTATAGTTTATAACATCGATGGTTCGTCAATATTTCCCATGAATGGAAACAGAGGTTTGTTTGTTTGTTTATCGCATCTTGGATTTCTATTGTATTGTTTTTGTAGTTGAAGATAAAATTACTATTCCGTCGGTTATGGTGAGTAACAATTCTGGTTTCAAACTTATTCAATTTGCGAATAATGAAAAGTGAGTTGCGATATTTATTTATTTTTGGGGAAATATTTAATAGTTTTTAGAAAAATAAATTAAATTAATATTTTATATGAGACTTCAGTAAGTAATTGTGGCGCAACCGTCTTTGTCTTTTAAGTGTCTTCCATTTCAGTTTTTACGACTAGTTTTAAGTTTATTTGTAATTCATAATTGTGACTAAAAAGCTTTGAGAAAAACGCATTTTTGAAGTGTGATTGTTGTGTGTGCTAATGTTTCAATACACCTACATTATTAAGTCGCTTTTTTCAATTGTCTTTACTATTTTATAGCACTTAACTGTTTTGTAAAACAAGTAACTAAGGTGCTAGCTTTGTAGTTGGGTGAACATGAGTTGGAATTCTACTGTTGGTGGTAAATTCGGTTTCTTGTAAATGTAAAATATAATGTTTATAGCAAAACTATTAGCTTTTGTTTAATTTAAAAAAAATTTGTAATCACGTGACATAAAATTAGGAAGATGTGATGAATTTTTAAAATTTATATTATAAATTCGGATGTTTTGTTACGCATTTATGTATATTGTTTACATATTTATTTATTGATTTTTGATATGATATTTTTGTTTGGTCTTTGTACTTTATTACCTATTACGTTGAGCTTCAATACCAACCGTACTAGAGTTATATTCAGTACATAAATACATTTCAGTAATAGAATACATTGGAAGAAATAGTACAAACGATAAGGACAGATTTTTGTTGTTGTGGGTGACAGTTAGGAATAGCACTCAAATCCTCAGGATTATTAGCAACTCTAAGAAGAAAATGAATTATAAATAAAACTTTTGGTAGTGTTAGTGTATATGAATGTAATATATGTGTACGTACTATGTACGTGAGTGGTTAAAAAATTAAGTGAATTATTATTAAATAGTATTGTGAAATGGGGGTGTATATTAGCTTAAAAAATGATATACGTGAGTGTGATGTTGCACATTTTTGCTTTTTTGATAGGTGTATTAAAAATTCAGTTCTATTTAACTGCGGATTAGTTAGTATTCTAGATAAGTATGACGTACATGGATATTTATTTCGATTCATTTAGACTTTCATGTACAGTTTTCCACGTTTCTATAGAAGTTTTAGCTTTGTGTTGGGAGCTGTATGTAGCGGACAAAGCTTCCATTTTCTTCAATCTCGAGATTGAACAAATTGAAAGTCACATACTACATGGCGCTCTTAACAAAGCAAAGATGTTAATCTACAATTTTATATCATAACAACTGAAGTTTGGATTTGTTCCAATTTCGATACCAATAATACGATCGTTTTACTGAACCCCGACAATTTTCAGGTGAAGATACATGTTGGTGTTGTATATTTCTACGTTATCTGTTATTTTATATTTTTTCATTTAACAGTTATGTTGCCGAAATGATCAGTTTTTATGCATTTCACTTGAAATATGTGCTGTATACATTGCTTATTCTTGTGGCCATATCCCTATTTGTTCTACTAATAATGTTCCTGTTCCACATGCTTCGTTTGTGGTGCCGCTTGCGACGTCGAACGATGCCCTATCGTTTGTTGAAACGATTGCCTACTAAGCGGTTTGTCAAAGGTAATTTAGTAACGATTGATTTACGTTTTTGTGACGTATTTCATCGATTTGATTGAAAATGTGATTTATATTTTTCGATTGTATGAATAATTGAATGTATTTTTGAAAACAATAGTAGATTAAAAAAATTTTTAACTGTTATTTGGTTTTGAAGTTATTTTAATTTACTTGAACGATGAGGTTTACCACTTATATTGCTTAAGGGCGTTCAGTGATAATGACGGAATTGATAAACATAGTTTAACTCTTCAGAGATTGGGCGTCGTATTAACTTATCTGCTGCAGCTTTCAGACGTTTATGGTGAACTTTACGGAGTAAAAACAAAGATTAGAATATTTAAGAGTTTAGTACGTTCTGTTCTACTCAGATTTACTCAAGTGGATATACAAACGTTTTTTTATCTTCTGTTTAACACAACCGTTTGATAATTAATGAAATATTTCAACCATTTTTAAATGTTTGTAGCACACTTAACATTAACTGGTTATGTATTTCTGACACGATAAGGAAAGAGCTGGCTAAAATAGATTGACCAAGTTTAACCAAAGTTGGCTACTCATCCAGCCAGAAATGCGGGTTGTTAACGAGTAATTTGGACGGACATTGTAGCGCGCGTTTTATTTATATTAAATCTCCCTCCATCCAAACGGATTACTTAATTGGGTGTTCAATTGCTTACTCTTTGCAATCAATAGAAACCATTGGATAAATTTAATTAGGGATGCAATTAACATTTAAAGTTAGCATACATTAAGTGTCGTTCATTAAGTGCACGTTGTGAAAATGAATGTTTTACGGGCTTTTGGTAATTCGGCCTACTTGGACGGTAATAACCGGTAGGGGATGTTTATATCTGATAATGTTGATGAGTTCACTAATAGAGCATCATTTTAGTTTCAAGCATATTTGTTTGTTTTAGTATCTTAGACTGTAATTGGTATTTGATCAAACCGATGTGTAAAATGGTGAATTTTGTTTTTTTACAAAATCAGTAATCATAGTAGATCCAAATGAAAAATTAAATATTTTCTCAATGAAAATAAAGTTTTTTTCCGTTTATGTTAAAAAATGAGTATTTCTGTGAGTAATTAAACAAACGTTTATATAGTACAATGTTAAAATATTACATTTTGAGAGATGAAAAGGATGAAGTAATAATTCTTTAAATAAAAAATGCAAAAATATTTTGTTTATTAAAAAGATTATTATTGAACTGAAAACAGTTTAATTAAAGTAACTTTAGAAACAGTTCTAAATATAATTTAAAGCATTGGGTTCCCTTTATAATTCCAAATAAAAATATAAGAAGACGTAAACTGTGAGATGAATTCATTTCATATATTTCGTCAGTCACAAACATATAATATTCAGTATATATACAAAAAACAGCTTCGAATCTGTTTATATTCACACATTGAAACCTGCTTTGTGTGCACAAAAACAGTTCGTCACTACATTGAACTTAGCTTGGTCGTAATGATTGTGTGTAAATGTTTGAGTCGTACTAATTTAAATGTTATCTGTACCCCTTTTTGTATATATATATACTAAAATGTTATATGTTTGTGACTGACGAGAATATACGAAATGAATTCATCTCACAGTTTACGTCTAAAAATAATTCACAAAAATGCAGTTGTTCACTAGTAAGAAGTAGAGTGAAAATTAAAACTAATGTTTTGAAATAAAAATATTTCAAAACCTTTTCGCTTTTATTGAAATTTCGCCATTGAAGATCATGTATATTCAATATTGAACTTTTAGTCGGATTTTATGCCTAATGGCGTCATCAGAATCGTGCTGCTTTTACTTGTTTGTCGTGGTTTTATGATAAGGCATCTTCTGGTTGTTTCTTTTGTAATATTAAAAAAACGCTAAGTGTTAACACGTTATTTCTTGTCCAGACTTAAATTAATCAGTTGCACAACAGGCTTAAAACGATTTGTATAACTAACTGGTAGAGCAGTTGGTTCTATCCAACTCGTGATTAGGAAATGTTCATTGAAAAACTTTTGATTCATTCCTTTAAAATGATTTGAGTTGGATCCCTTGGATTTGGTTGTAATTTCCGGTTTACAAGTTCCATGATTCTAGAAGATATTTTCGTTTTATTGTTTTATGATTAACGATAATAATATATGCTTAGTATATATATATATATATATATATATATAACAAGTAATGTAACTTCTAGTTGCTTATAATTTTTAATTTAACTTAATTTTTATTTATTTATTCGTACTATTTTGAATGTTTTACGGGAAACATTTTTCAGCAGTGGACATTTTAGCGAAGCCGAACGTGGGCCTGTATTTAGTGCCGGTGGTAGGATTCGAACTCAGGTCTAAGTCGAGTGCTGTGTCGCTAGACCACTTTATGAATTTGTTGCATGAAAGGTCTATCCTTGTTGTTCATTTTTTTGCTAAAATCTGCATTTGTGAATATTAGATGTGAGTTGCATAAGCTTTCGTTAATTAATCTGTTTGTCGATTTTAGGTATCGATCGTTTTGAGACGTGTTCAATTTGTCTGGAAGATTATATGGATCGTGATAAATTACGTGTGTTGCCTTGCCAACATGGTAAGTATATTATTATTAGTTTCAAAATATATATAGACTACTTTGTACACTTATCGATCTGTAGTGAATTGACCTTAATGAAGACATGATACGAGTAATTTTGGTTTATTGCATGGAACAGTTAACAAAGAAATTGTTTTTCACACACACACACCTTGTGTTGGTTAGTGAAATATGGCGAGCTGCAATATCAACAATAAGCAACAATGTACACTAATCTAGGGAACTTGAACTTATTTCTATTTATTATTAATGATCAATAGATGTACGTTCGGCATATTACACATACATAACATACAATTGGTACCATCAGACAAAAACAAGACAATATAAACCAAAATACAAAGTAAAAAATTGGACAAATTAATCAATTTAGGTAATTATTCAATGACATAAGGTTATTATCATCAATGTATTTGTTTGACTAGGATTCTTGAATTAATATACAACAACTGTTAACATGCATTTTTGCATTAATTAGTAAACGCAAATTATCAATTTGATCAACACTAGATCTTGCATTGAAAGATAGTATTAGTGGCAATGACATATTTTCTGGTAAAATTGATTTTAAAGCATTTTGAAATTAACTATGATAATATTTTCTTGTACGTTTACAATGTCTTTAAATACATTTTCAAAAAAGTATTAGGTGCTAAAGAAAAATTAATTCTACGATTAGATTTTAGTAATAATCATCTATTGCACAAATAAGGAAAATAAATATATAAATAAAATTATATGTTTTTATAATTTTAAGATAATGGCAAATAAAAATAAGTTATACACGTAGTCATGGCAAATTGGAGTGTTGCAGTCATTCGAGGGCCAGCATAATATGATAAACATGGGTTTGAGTGCCACTATCGACGCTAGATGCGGGTCCTCGTTTGGCTTCGCCAAATGTCCACTTACTGAGAAGTATTTCCCGCGGAGCAAAAATTTAGATAAACAGCGATTAGATCAAGATTTTGGCCTGATTTGGCATGTGTGTGTGGTACACGCTTACTTGAATTAATTTGTTGAAGTTTGATAATAATTTTTTATTGGCTGGTGTCACAATTACTTCTTCATTATTCTCACATTTGCGCAAAGATAGGACCGTTTGCGCAGTAAACATAGGAAAGTAATCCAGTTTATTGTGCTACTGTTCACAAAGATTAATGAGACTAGCTGATCTTGTCTCACGGTTATCTTCCATGGTCAAATAGCTACATATGAAATGTATTTATTATTATTTTATTTCATTATGACTGTTTATATGTTTGACAAGAAGCATTTTTCAGCAGGTGAACATTTAGCGGACGGCGGTAGCACTCAAACCCATGGTCATCCAAGTTTGAGTCCATAGCTGTAGCACTAGATCACCTGGGTATGCATACCCCATAAGCACTTTGAGTACATTTTTGCACTTATTCATTAAGGACGAAGCCTAGTTACAGCTATGTGCGCTCTGTTTCAAATCTGCATTAGTCTGAGTCTAGGATACAGCACACGGAGGATACACAAAATCATGAATATCACTATTATTGAAAATTGAGATGTTATATAAGCACTGCCGAAATGGTGAACTTTTAAACGTATATTGTTTTTTCGTCAATTTTCAATCAAGTATTTCACATCAAGTGCATCGATCCCTGGTTGTTGCCCAACCGCAGACGATGTCCCGTGTGCAACCGTATCGTTCCCATTCGGGGTGCCCCTCTGATGCCCGAAGAAGTGTCCGAACAGCAGCAGTCGGTCTTTTTGCGGCACGTGACAAATTTGATCAACGCTGTCATTGGATCCGACCAGGCATCCCCCGAACGCTCAGCCGTTTCTCGTCGTACCGACTATTCAAGGTCGTTGTCTGACATTGACGACAGCGAAAATAGACAGCTGTTATTGCCACCGTCACCGCAAATGTCGACGGTATATGAAAATGACTATCTTCATGGGGGCGTGCCTTTGAATCACAGTGACGATGATGGTTCCTTGTCCAATTATTATAATCGTAAGTTTGTGTGCGATTTTCTGAAACAGTCCCCCATGTCCCCACGCATGATTATTGTTTTTCCATTTTTATCATGATGTTGTGCAATAGGACAACACTTGGCTAGTGTAAATTTCTTGTAATTGCGCGGCAAGTTACATTTGCCACGATCTAGTTGATTTATTTTGCACGTTAGATGATAAAATCAACCAAGGGAAAAAGTTGCGAAAGAAGGAGCCAATAAGAGTCAGATAACTTTTTGTGTGAGTGTGTGATAACTCGGCAGTTGGGGATGGAAAAGTTTCAAAATGTGTGACCAAATTTGCACGATGACGCAATGCAAATCGTATAGTGCTATGTAAATATTGATTTTTCCACCTTATATTTTTAAGGTCAAGAAATCCTCTTTTGATGAAAGAATGCACCAACTTGACTCACACTTATTATTTTAAAACTCTAGCATGGATGAAGATTGTTTCATGTGTTTGTACATTACATTTGTAACATCGGAGGTTCTACTTTTCTGCGTTGACTCATCAAAATCGTGTTTTTAATTTTTGTCTTTTTGTTTCTTTAGGCCAGGCTGCCTAACCCTGTGATTTAATCCACCGGTTACAGTTGAGGCCAAATGATACCACAAATATTCAATTTTTGTATTGGTGATTGTTATTCCCGAATGGCTGAGGTGGATTTGACTTCAACTATCGATAATCTGTTTTCATTTTCACTTTGGTTGACAACATAGTTACCTCTCCATTATTCCTATCTTTGTACAGAGTATTATCGATGTAGAAGTATAACAAAGTTTATTGGTTGATAGACTGGATTCTTGTGACGATACCATTGTGCGCAAAGGTTGCCTGATTTTTTGTTAGGATTATTGCCCTTAGTTTAACGGCTACATGTAGTGCATGCATACCTTTTAAGTACCCTATGTGTATGCTTGTACCTATCAACCAAAGTGGAAGTCTAGTTATACTGCTGTACACTCGTTCATTGCTGCGTTAGTTTAGATGCTTATGTATACCTAGTCTAGTATACGCCACGTGGAGGCAACAGTCAGGAATATCATTATTATTGTAAGTTAAGATTATATAGAGATTACTCAAAATTTCAGGATTATTAGCATCTCAACTAACCGATAATAAATGCGGACTAATCGTTTGGGGCTGCAAAAGTTTCTCCCGAAGCATTTTAGTAGTAAACTCTAGGCAATAATACTAATAAAGATGACAAACGTACGCTTATTCAATTATAATACGGTCGTTCGATTTTGTAATGCAAGGAAAATGGTTATATTTTTTTCAGGGTGAAAAGTTACTTTTGAATACTATATCCGCAAACTTAAAATAGTGGCTTTATATGGTATTGTAACTTCAAATTACTTTAACTGGGATATTTTTATAAACAGCATTTTAAATATATTTATGAAATAAATTAATTCAATAACAACAACAACAAAAGTTGGTGGTGGAGTCAAGTTTTCATTAATTGTAAGTTTGCTCAGCATTTCAAATAACCTCTCTTCTATTGTTGATAGTTTTTGGAGGCGTGTTGAGATATGCCAGTCCAACGACTTAGCTATTGTTCCCAAGATGACGTCTTGGTCAAAATAGCGTGAGGATTGTCTCAAACAGCATTCGTTTCTGACTACTCTTCTTTTTCTTCCAATCGGTGAGATTGCAACAGGATTTATACATAGAACGTATCCAAAATAGCGCAATATTCGTTGTCGCGACACCAATGATGGAAGATAGTAAAATTGCAGGTCATTTTGCATTTAGCAGATACTGAACTTTTCCGACCAATCCTTTGATTCGGAGGATGCAAAACGGGTGTTGTGCCAAATGTGAAATCTAGATTTGTATTACGTGTGGATTGGTGCTGCAGCCGTTCTATTGTGATTTCAGGATGGTTTAAAGTTTGATCAAAATAAACCAATCAATCTTCATTTACAATTCCAGACAATCCAACTTTTACTTTGTTACCACAGCATAACTGATCCAATTTCTTGTAAACTTTCCCGCCGTCGTCATAGCGGAAAGAACCCTCTTAGCTCATCTTCTACAGAATCCCCATGTTTTTGCTTGTCCTCTTGGAATTCTGCACGCAATGATCTTGCTTCACATTTTCTTGATGCTATTTTTGCTTGTGCATAAAGATGTTGAGAATTGGTGGACAACCAGTTTGATCCACTTGAGTTGATTAAATGGAAGAGAGTACCGAACTAACTGTATCGATTTTTTGTTTCACAATGTTCCATGACTGATTTATTTCCACACCATACTTTGGGGCTACAAATGGTGCTCATAAGTAGGCTTTGGAAGACTTGTTGTTTGTGAGCAGGGAGTAATCCGGAGTAGGAATATTGGGTCTAGTCTAGGTCAATCTGAGACGTAGCCGAAGCGAATACGAAAGAAGTGAATGAACTAATCTTTCCCGTTTGGCAGCTTCTGTATGCATGGAAATTCTCGATTGCACTAAACCAGTGTTTGCTAATTGAATATCTACTAGAACTGAATATCTACAACGAAATATCGCCAAATGTTTTACATGGTGTTGGAAAATAACAAATTAAAAGAAAATTGTAACATTTAAAATTTGAAAATTTGTGCTTACATAACGAAAAGTCATTTTTTCATCATGCGTTTACTTGATCAATAATTATTTAAAAAGTATTGTAATATAAAAAAATTGAAACTGAAACATACAGAAAATATAATGAATAATTGAAACACATTCAGTTTTAATAACGTGCTATTATTTGAAATTATATAGCATATTGTACAAATAAATTTTATATTAATGTTTAATAAAGTTCAACGTTCTTTAATTTTTAAAAGAATCGAAATTTTTATTTGAATTGGTTGATATTCTTTATAGAAGTATTTAAAATAAGCTTGGTTACTTTACATAATTTAAAAAAATTAAGCATAACATATAATATAACATAAGTTGTGTGAACAGTGGCGACGTCACAAGGATGCCGTCTACAGCCGAGAAACTTTGTTATTCTTCCACGTTTATTACGCTTATCAAGCCATTGAAGTTGAGGTGATGACGTCACCAATCAAAATGAAAATGAATGAATAAGTTGGTGGCAGAGCCACCTCTTCATTAAGTCCAAGTTTGAATAGCTTTTCGAATTCCTATACGGAAAGGATGTAGGATGTGAGTTGAACTTTGAGGGATAAATGAAGTTACTTGGCTAGAAGACTGCTTCTTTGCGATCACGCCAGTGTTTACAATATTTGACGAGGTGATCTTTTCTAGGGTTGACACCGGTTGATAGATCCACAAACCTAACCGGCTACATATGGTAAATAGTTACCTCGAGATATCTTTTAAGCATCATGGGTTTATGCTAGCACCAATTTAATGAAAATCCGGTCATACCGCTATGCACTTGGTTCCTACTGTTATTAGTCTAGATGCCTGTTGGCACCTAGTCTAGGATGTATCATATAGAGGAGGAACTGTTAGGATTATCATCTTTATTGGAAATTGAGATTTTATAAGCATTACTCAAATCCTCAGGATCATTAGCATCTCATTCTGATATCAAAATAACATCAATTAGAAACCAAGTGATAGTAGTATAACTGGGTTTCTGTTTTGGCAGATGGATGCAAGCATACACCCAGCTTATTAAAAAGGTATTTCAGGTATATATATATACTATATGTATCCGTTGGGCTAAGCCAAATAACTTACAAAAATTCAAATGGCCTTATCAATAAATACAAACAGTGATACTGTGGCATGGATGCCATTTGTCAACCGAGTAACATTGTTGTTCTCTCACGTTTGCTACGTTTATGGAAACTATTGGAGTCAATTGCTTGATATGTCGTACAAAAATACGAATAATGGAGAGGTGATCACGTCATTACCCACATCAGGGACTAGATATTTCAGTAAATCGCATTGCGTTAATTTTGCCTTCAATAAATTACATAACGACTGATATGCGTTCACATTATTCTTTGTTATACAGAAAATAGTACAACCGCCTACGTCGATTGTGCTGCTATGGACATGGATTTGCGCGAGGTGTACAGGACGACTCAATCCACCCGCCAGCCGCCAGTCGACGAAAGCGACGACTATTTGTTGAATTTGAATGTCGACAGCAAAGTCGCGAAACAGATGCAGTTGGAACTTTGTTCCGAATTGTTCGAAACGGACAAGTCGCGCGGTCATTGTCAATTGGGTGACAACATTGCAAGTACTAGTATCGATCAAAGCAGCATCGCTAGACAGGAGCCTGTGGTTGAAGGACGGCCCGACCGTGATGGTGATGACGACTTGCCGCTGATTTGTGACGTAAATGTGTTCAAAGAACAGTAGATAGGGTAGTGTGTAACGTTTGGGGGGGGGAGATGTTGAGCGTTTTTGAATACTACTTATTGTGATTTATGCCATATTTGGGTTAGTTTATTTTTTAGAAACTACCAATTATTTGTTCTTTACAGAAACGAATATCAATATAAGGATTGATCAACTATTACTATTATTATTAATAATAATAATATTTGTATACTATTAATAATGTCATACATAATGTGGCGGTGGAGGGATTGATTGCATTGTTAATTGTTTAATTATTATTTTGTATTTGAAAAGTTAACGTTGATACTTTCTAATATTCGTATATCATTATACTCAGCTATTGGTTAGCAGATATTATTTTGAGAATTATAATTTGACATTTTTTGTTAATATTATTTTTAGTTATTTTTTGGGGATTATAATTTTTTTTCGTTGTGCTGTTTTACTTTTTATGTATGTTGGTTTGAATATTGGACAGATTTTGTTTAGTGATTTATTTATTTTGTTTATTCAGTTAATTATTTAATGCAAGATGGTGATAAGATTGACAGTTTTGGGAATGAGATCAACATTTATTTGAAAAGGCTGTGTTTTGTTGACATAATAAATGTTGAGAGGTTTATTTCGGTTTTTTGTTGTTGTTCAAACTGTACATAAACTTTTAAATTATTGTGACAGATAAAGTGGAGGGGTAATTAATTGTATTTAGCTGTTTGAAAACGTTGTACAAGAACATTTGGTCAAGACAAATTAAGAAACATTAGGACATTTTCAAGTATTCAAGTGTTTTGTGAAATACAACTTGACTTGAATGATTTTTATTGTGGTTGATGATATAGTAACCTTTTCTATTTCTACATTTGTAACGAACGATAAATTCTTATGGTTTTATGAACATAATGAACACGAGGAAAATAACAAATTATTTTGGTTGATAGACGGTATCATTGTAACAGTCACAGGGATGCTAATGATTCCGAGGATTTGAATAATGCTTATGAAGTCTCAAATTCCAATGATGGTGATATTCTTGACTGTTCCCACAGGCATCTGGACTAATAACCGCAGGATCCGATTGTATAGCGCTATAACTGGGCTGTCACTGGACTTTCGATTAGTGAATAGGTGCTACTATATACCCAAGATACTTAAAACATATTTCAAGGTATTCATTTACTGTATGTAGCCGGTTAGGCTTGTGGATTCGTCAACCCCCAATTCCTGTGAACATTGGCGACGTTGCAAGGAGGCGCTTTTCTAGCCAAGAAACTTAAGTCCACTCTCAAGTTCAGTTCACGTCCGATGACCTCGTCGCATGGGAATTTGGGATGCTGTGGGAAATCGCTGACTTTGCCACCAACTTTTATTATTGAGTCACTGTTTGCAAAGAGTGATTACAACCGTATAATTTTGCATAACTATTATCTTCCCCCTAATCAAACGACTACACATAATGTACGTGTTCTTTAAGATACCTTTTAAGTACAGTATGTGTATCCTTGTACTCATCCGTTAAGGCGGAGGTTCAGTTATACCGCTGTGCTTTTAGTTCCTAATCCACATTAGTCTGAGTCGAAAATGATCAGTAACCTCAAAATTTGAAATGATCTTCAATCTCACAATTTTCCTTCATTGGTATCGCGGCAACGAAGATTGCACTGGGTTGGACACGTTCTTTGTAGAAATCCTGATGCAATCTAACGTATCGTAACCCTGGCTTGTCCAAATACCGATTGGAAGAAGAGGAAAGGTGGTCAAAAACGTACTTGGATGGATGCTGTTCGGGACGATCTTTACACTATCTTGGTCGGCACTTTATCTTGGAAACAATGGCTAAGTCGATGGATTGACATATCGCTACACGCCTCCGAAAATTGTGAACAATAGAAAGGAATTGTTCGAGATGCTATGCGAATTTGGAATTAATGAAGATGTGGCATTGCCACTAACTTTTGTTGTTGTTGAGTCCAGGGCCCATTTTAGCCCCTCTCAAAATTAACACATTGAAATTGATTGACTTTCCTCTCATCACTTAAGCATATTAGGCACATCTACATTTTACTAAAATAACCCTTAAACATCACTTTAGCAATACTTATATTCAAAACACTGAAAATATTTCTTTTACAAATAGCATGACCAAATTCTCACTTGGACTAAAAACCAAGAAATTAAACATTTCGACAAGATAAAAATACTACTACATTATTTGCTTAAAAATAGTTTATATTATAAAATATGTACATATATACAAAATGGACATCCTCCAAAAATTCTAAGACACTTAAGTATTTATAATTATAAAAAACTTAAAAAACAATTAAGTTTAAGTATTGATAGCCCACATTATTTTACCACAATTACTTTGTTGAAAGAAATATCTCTCAAATTAAGACAAATAAAATGAAAAATAAGAGTTTATTGACAAGTACCATTTTAGACCCTGCACATTGTGAAGGATAATTTTTATGATTGGAAATTGAGATTTTATCTAAAGATTACCTAATTTTTCAGAATCATAAGCATCTCTATGGTATGAAATATAAACAAAATGATTGGATAAATAGGGTTTGATAAAAACCAATTTAATAGTTAACAAAAGACCAATAAATAGTTTTTATTAAAAGGTAAGTAATCCAACTGCAGCTGTAATGAAGGGAAATAGTTGTCCACTTTGATAGTAATGGTATGGAACTGCTTTTAGATCAATATTGATCGGAAAATGATCTTCAATACACTGCACTTCTCCATTAATTCCCAGTTTGCATAGCATCCCTAATAATTCCCCCCCTATAACTGCTTGCTGTTTTCGGATGTGTGCTGGAATGTCAGTCTGATGGTTTAACCACTTTTTCCAAGTCGCGGGCCAAAATGGCGTCAACACCACAAAAATGGATTGCTTTGACTATTTATTTAATTTTAAAAATTTTTATTTCTACTACTTTGAGAATGTTTTACAAGAAACATGTCTTCAGCGGTGGACATTTTAGCGAAGCCGAACATTTAGTGCTGGTATCAATATATTAGCAAGTCGAGCGCGGTACCGCTAGACCACCCCGGCACATATAATACTTGCATCGTGATTTGACGATGATGGTGTTAGATGAACACAGTTGTTTGAACGCAAACGTTGAATAAATTAAACCGCAGTGAGAAAGAATAGTTTCAATATTGGGTTCGAAATTAATTATATGCATATGGTACACAAAATCTATTTTGGAGTTGATAAAAGTTATTATAGTGTCTTTGAAACATGTAATACCAAAATGAACGATGAAAAAATAATTATAAAATATGGGTTTTAAGTTGTTACATGAATGTTAATTATATTCAATATTTTCAACTACACAAGTTTGAATACAGCGATGCCTTAACTTGGTCTATGTCATGCCTAGAGCTGGCTAGATTAACGTTACAGTGAACTTCTTATCATGCCGAAACTCTGATTTTGTAACCCACTAGTCCCAGGGTTCAAAACATAAATTTTAGATTAGAATCAAATGTTCTACGAGAAGAATGAATTCACTTAGCTAGTCCATTACCAGCCTGTCTTCAATCTAACTTCACTGTGATTGGCTGGTTAGGTCACTTATCGATTTTAGTTCAGTGTCGTTCCAACAGTTTATTATTAGGCGAAGAGTCCGACAATGGTTAGATTGATTTCGCTTTTTCTTTCCAAAATCATGAATTAATTTGGTAAATTAACAAATGCTTAAATAAATAAAGTATGATATTATTGAATAATACTTGGAGATGTTTGTAAGCCAGAAATAGGATTGATAGACAGGAAATATATATTTACTATTGGTTTGGAAATACAATGATCAACATTTGGGAATTCTTAATAACTAAAGGTATTTTAAAACCGTACTTTGAAAGACTACATAATCTTGTTGCTGGTTTTTAAATTTATGTGTTTCTTGATACTTGTTCTGTGTCCAGGGTACTCGTTTTGAGACACAAGCACTTCAAGGATGCTAATGATCCTGAGGATTTGAGTAATGCGTACAAAGTCTCAATTTCCAATGATGATGGTATTCCCGACTGTTTCTCTTCCACGTGGTGCATCCTGGCCTAGGTGCACATATGCATCTAGACAAATAAAAGCAGGGACCGAGTGCACAGCGACGCACGTCGACTTCTGCTACGGTGATTGGGTGCAAGCATACATTCAGTATACTTAAGAGGTATCTTAAGGTATATTTATACCATATGTAGCAATTAGGCTAAGTGAGATAACTCAGACAAAAAATTTGACAGTCATGTCAATCCTTGCAAACAATGGCGCCGTCACAAGCATACCGTCTGCCAGCAGAGAAAATTCGTTCTTTTTCTACGTTTGTTACGCTTATCAAGCCATTGAAATCGATTGTTTACTATGCCGTACAAATGTAGAACTAATAGAGGTGACTATGTCACCAACCACACAATGAAATTAATTAAAAGACGAATGAAAAGTGACACTGTTTTAATAGGTTCCTTATTAATGTTCAAGAAACGCACTTGTAGTAGATATAAACGATACTAGGGATAATAGTATAAAAGCTATGCCTAGAGAGCGTACGTTTCAATGCTTTAGTTGATATCAAAGGTTAAAACAGAAGTATTAGTTGGTTGTATTTGTTTGAATAAGTAACGTCCAATAAAGAAAAAAACAGTCATGTTGTATTTTGGGTCATCTATGCTTCTAACCTACTTAGCCCTTTTCATTGTGATGGAGATAGCATTAGCTGTCGTTCGTTTGGTAATAGATATTTACAATGGTGGAGGAATTAACCGCATGCTTCCTTTTACTTTAACACGGGTTTGTGACTAGTGTAGAAAATATTATGCTACCCATTGTTATATATAAACAAGATCAATAAATAGGTTCAGTGATTAGTATTCGTACATGCACACACACACGTGTCAACACGTATTTACAAGTGCTGATCAATTTACTAAATATACTTGCTAAAATTACATAGATCGAATAAAGTTAGCGAAAATAAATCAATAAATAGTCGAATATTAAGAAGACGTACACACACGCGCGCGATTGAAAATAGTCAACCAATAACAAAAAATTAGAGCGGGAATTTTGGGAACTGCATAAGCACTGCTATTATTGAATAGTATTCAAAAGTAAAACAGCAAAAAATTGAACGGATTGGGAAAAAATAATGAAGAAGCTTGTAAATGTGCATTCGTTCTTGCTTAAACAAAACGATGTCATTGAAGCAACGAAGGAAGTAATTGTTGAATGGGCGACAAACGAATTTTTTTTGGGCCAAGAACAATTCGATCGATGACTGTCTCTCGATCAAGTAGCTTCTTGACCAATTTTGAACTTGACCGGACGCCATTTGGTATTGGCTTGATTCGAATCTGCATTTAGATCGGTCGTTGTACTTCCGTTGACTGACGATGTGGATACATTGGTAAAGTCTATCGATTAAATAATAGATAGTTATTGATTATCAAACCAAAAAGGTACACAGTTATGCAATAATAGGAAAAATAAAATAATCAAACAAAGTTTGAGTTACTTTTATAAGGTAATTGTACAGTAATATCAATCTCGAGATTGATTTACAGTGCATGCCAATCACAAAACGTACTTAAGCACCATTACTTCTTGCGACACTTCATCATTATGGATATTTTGTTAAACAACGCAAACATTTGTATGTATTGATTATGTTAATTTTTTATGTGAATAAATTAATACATCTTTGTGTTTGTAAATTGTACTCCATTGTTGTTAGTTAAAAAGTCAGTTGATTCGATCTTGTTGAATCAAATGTAGCAATGGAAGTTAATAACAACTCATCTTGATTTGTTTACATACCATCTTTCTCATTTATTTAATCGTTAAAATTGTAAAAAGTCGATTGCCACCAAAATATACGGTGTAATAATGCGATTGGTCAATACAAATGATTGAAAGTTGGGTTTATTTATTTTATTGATTAGTGGGCGTGTTGACTGTGACCTTGGAAGTATAGCTTGTATATATGATAATTGGTGACTGCAGTGCATACAACAGTTTCAGGGCTGGGGACAGGTACAATTGATGTACACAGCTGTTCTTTGGTCATTTACCATGAGTAAATATTTCCGTGTTATATTTTTACAGAGAGTACACAACTTGCAAATCTATTTATTACGATTAATTTAATATTTTTAAATATATTTTTTACTACTATAAATATTCATGGGAAACATCTTTCAGCATTGAACATTTTAGCGAAACCGAATGTGGACCCGCATTTTAGTGGGCCTGTGGTGGGATTCGAACACATGTCCACACAAGTCCAAGTCGAACGCTGAACTGCTAGGCCACCCCGGCAAGTATGTATTTTGCAAAACGTAATGTGTGTATTTCGAAAGTGTACAGCTTTGGACTGGTTTCATTTAGAGAGTTGTAAAGCATTTTTTAGTCATGAATTGGATGACATAAGAGTTGGGGAATGGATCTAGTTTGGTGTGAAAAAGTGACTAGCATAAGGACCGTGAGTATTACAACAAAAATTAAGGCAACATTGGTTAGTAAAACAGATAGCACATTTTCACGTGTGTTTTACAGAATCACGTGTCTTTCACAGTTTGTTCAATGCGAATAGATAGACACATTTCTATCAATGATCTTTATTAGAAGTTGTAAGAAAAGGTTGTGAACTATAAGAATACAATTTGTATTGTTTCTCAAAACTATAATATCGATATTTAAAGGTTTGAGTTTCCATCCTATGTCCTATAATTAAGTGTCATAGTTTGTAAAATATTGATTGTTGCATTCTAATAATTTATGTGAATAAAGAAAAATTGAAAATATTATTTTCTATTTTCTAATAATAAAATAAAATATTATAAATTGTAGGATAATTTAAAACTTAAATACATTTGTATAGTATTCAATTACTTTTATCTTACTTGATTGAGTTTAACATATAGACCGTTTAGTTAGATGTTTAATAGTAATTCTAAAATCAAGTTTATGTAGTTACTTTTTCATAACAGAGTTACATTGGTATTTTAAAGAAATAATTTACATAGCATAAAATTAAATGTTAAAAAGATAGTTTTTATAATAACAATTGATTTAATACATAAGCAATTTTGTTATTGGCTTGTGTGGTCTTTTATTAATTTATTAGTTATTCCAAAAGCCTCATGGTTTTATGAGCATGTTCCATAAAAGTGTACATTAAATATTTGGCACAAAGATGGACTTTTCAGTCTGATTTTACCAAATGTTGTCACCGGAATTATCCTTTTACTTTTTGCCGTGCTTTTCTAGAATAGTGTTTTCTTGTTTTTTTTTTGACAATATATTTTAAAGGTGTACTATCCAACCTGCTTTTTCTTATATGATAAGTAATTTAATTACAAATTAATTAATTAAAAATAAACATGATAGCTTTCTACTAAATAATTGAGCTGTATGTGTATTTGACACAATGTTGATAAAATCATTATAAGAAAATAAAAATTCTACTCATATGTAAATTAGTAATAACAAAAATTGACTTGTATTAGACAAACAATAATTATTTGTAAACTGTCATTCATTGTTATGCACAATCAACCTGGCACCGGGTTCAGGGTGATCATAAATGCTCTGACCCCGGGTGGAGGCTCGCCATTGTACTTCGCAGGGTTGAAGCTCGCTCGGGTGTCCAGTTCTTGTCAGTGGGGAAACCTCCCTTGCATGTGCCGAAATGGTCTGGCGGTACAGCGTTCGATTTGGACCTCGGTGGACATGTGCTTGAATTTCACCACCGGCACTAAAATGCGGGCCCACGTTTGGATTGGCTAAAATATCTACTGCTGAAAGATGTTTCTCGTAAAACATTCAAAGTAATAAACTTTAAAAAAAATGTTTTTTTAAAATTATTTGTAGCGCTTACTTGAATCCAACCCTTGAAAAAAAAATGGCTTTGGTGTTGACTCAGACATGTCACTTAATTTTCGTTGAGGCGAATAAGACTTGTCCGAACTGAATGAAAGTTCAGACGGTTTGCTGCTTGGAACAACATTGTTCAGCGGCATTTGATTGATGTTGGCCGAACAGGTCAAATTGCTGTCAGTGGCGTCGCAACTCGAATTCGACTCAAAACTGGCGCTGGTTTTAAAATTAGTGCTTGTAGGGCTAATTTTCGATTGTAGTGCAGCATAGGCGACCGGTTGAACAGTGTTTTTCATTTCGTATTGCTGCTTTTCGTTGTCGTCCTGAGCTTCCCATTTTTTGGCGCGTGCATGACGCCTTGCAAACATTTTGGCTCCCCGGCTGTCTGACTGGTACAAGGCTGTCGCAATATTGAAACATTTTTGGGGATCGACATTTGTGTGTGTATTTTTGGGAAATACTTTCACCTTTTCCATAAATTCTTGCATCGATTTTGGTTGACCACTTGGCGGTGGTGGTGGTGGTGGCGGTATGCTGACCTTGTGCGTGGGTTGCAATCCTGGAAAGCTGGGTGCAGGAGGAGGAGGCGGGGGAGGAGGAATGGGAAAAGCCATATGTTCCAATTGTTTTGGTGAAGCCTAAAATTAAAACAATTGAAAAAAAACATTTTAAACTTTATTTTAAATAATATATAACCATTTACTTAATAAATAGTTGTCTACTTAAATATATTAAAGTAGTATAATTAAAATAATGGTACAAACATTTTCTATTGGATCAGGTTCTGGATCTGGCCCTTCTTTGACGTATTTTTCGGCCCGTTGCTTTTGTTTGACAAACATATTTGCTCCACGTGATTGAAAATTAAATGGATCTTCTAAGCTCTCAGCAACACGTTTAGCCATTTTGATTTGTTCTTCAATAGTTGGATAATACTTTGATGGATCCGAATAGAATGACGAGTCGGCATAGTGTTTTTCTAGTTTTTAAACAATAAAGTTTTTTAATAATTATTTTTTTAACATTTTTAAAATTTTACATTAAACATCCTTAATTTGACAACATAGGCAAATATTAACCCAAATTTAAACATTATTTAAACCAATATGTATTTACTGATAAAATTATTTACGAATAAACATTTAAATAAGTTAAATGTAAAATATTCTATTAATATTTTTAAAAACTATCAACACAAGTTTTAAAATTGTATATTGAATAAAGTATAAAAGTATAAAATTATAGTATTGAAATGCTGAAATATTAATTTATTACCAGGACTTGTAAAAAATGTATAAAAATAGTTACTATAATAATTAAAATATTATTTTTATTAATAATGTAAACTACTTTAGTAAAATTTGTTTAATAGAAATGTTTAAATTTTAATGAATAATAAATTGCAACTATAAGTTTATCGTTTTAAAACCAAAATTAATAGTTTAAATTTTACTAGTTGTATTTTTAAGTCAACGCACTTTTCAATTCGGGTGCAATAACAGGAACGTCGTATTCTTTCATCAATTGTTTTATCGAAACACTAGTAGTATCCGGATCTTGAGGCATGACTTTCGGTTCCGGTGTCGGTTCCCTTGGCTTCGGTGGAGGAGATGGTGTTGGCGGCAAAACGGGGTAAATTCGTACTTGAGTAGGCTGGGGCGGTGGCGAAACACGTTGAGGTCGCGGTGCCGGAACATACATCGTAACACTTTGAATCTTTTGTCTTGGCGGTGACGGAATTCGCTGGGGAATTATTTTGGGCGCTTGAACGGGCGGGGCCTGCCATTGTCGACGTTGAGGTTTCAACGGCATTTCCTTGTCCCAAAATAATTGCAATTCGGTCGTCGATATTTCTTGAGGCATTTGTTTGGATCGTAACATTTGGTTGTCGAAATAAATCGTTTCCATTCGTTGAGGCCGTTCGTATCTATTCGTGAAACACATTTACAATTAGAAAATCAATAAATTTTTAATTGAAAACTATTTTCGTACCGGTACAGCGCTCGATTTGGACCTGGGTGGGCATTAAAATGCGGGCCCACATTTGGCTTGGCTAAAATGTCCACTGCTGAAAGACATGTTTCCCGGAAGACATTCAAAGTAATAAATATAATAAATAAATAAATAAATCTGTTTTTAAAGGAATAAACTTGTTTGTTTAAAATAAAATACTAAAATATTGTTAGTCTTTTAATTTTTATTAAAATAAAATAAATATTTTAACTATTTTCAATTGTTTGTTTTTAAATTAAAAATAACGTAATGTGTAAAAATAAATGTAAATAAAGGTTATATCTTGCTTCAGTAGATATTAATTATTAACGTTAATAATATTAAATAAAAATGTTTGTATTTTTAAAGCTTGTTGCTTTATCTGAATTAATTTAACACTACAAAAGTAGTTTAAATTTTTAAATTTTTAAAGCACACTTTAAATTAACCATAATTATTTTAATCGTAAGTAAATGTAACGTTTGCAAAAAATAAAATTATAGAGTTGAATATGGTTACAACCCAGTTATCGCTATTTTAAAATTATAAAAAAATTCATGTATTCTGCTTACTTTTGATTGATTTAACAGTGATTTAATCTGTATAATATTAAATAATTTTAAAACAGTAAATGTTATCTTAAGTGCTATATCTAAATTTATTAAAAATGAGAATATTAATAACAAATTTTGTTTTTTAAATTAAAGGTATTTAAAAACTAAAAAGTCAAGTATTTTTCTAGACAATAAATATCTGTACTTCCCCTTTTTTGTATATATATACTAAAATGTTATATGTTTGTGACTGACGAGAATATACGAAATGAATTCATCTCACAGTTTACGTCTTCTTATATTTTTATATAGAATAAATATTGTATTTAATTTATAAAAAGATGAACTTTTATTAACAATAAATAAATACAATGGAAGTGTGTCAATAATAATTTTCTTCGTAGTGACAAAAACAAACAATTATTCAAATTAAGTAATTTTTTTGTTTTTCACACTTTAAAACGTTTTTCATTAGTCTTCAGTTTCTAAACAATAAATAAATCCAATTTTGCATGTTATATACTATTGTTAAAAAAATTTACCTTCCAACAACAAATTCCAAAGTGTACGAAGCAGAATCAATGATTTCTACAGCGTTTGCATGAGTCATATCTACGGCATCTATACCGCTGATAGCTATGACAGTGTCGCCTTCTTTCATCCCGGCCATTTCTGCTGGACTTCTCGGCCGGACCTGTTTGATTTTAACACAAAAATTAATTTACAATGATAAATGTTTTAATTATTATTATTATTATTATTATTATTATTATTATTATTATTATTATTATTTAACTGAATGCTTCAGAAGACATTTTCAGCAAGTGAACAGTTTGGCAAAGCCAAACAAGGGCCCGTATTCCAGTGCTGCC
>JAKXYG010000418.1:625000-762500 GCA_025895645.1 Cardicola forsteri | reverse complement strand
CAATAGCTGATAACTTTAGAATTACCTAGATTAATGCAAAATAATAAGTACATTTATTTCCAAATATCTGTTTGCACTAGTTTGTTAAATATTAATTATCGTGTAGGTTTTTAAAGATAACTAATCTTTGTATAGAATTAAACAAAATATGTAGCAACATTTAAATTAAATATAAAACACTAATTAAAATTTATAAAATATAAAAAAATCTAAATAATTTTTAGTACACCTTTCTAAAGTTTTCAGTTTATATAAAACAGCAAATTGTAACCGCGAAAAGTAAACAACGTTTATCACTACATTTACTATCTGAACTTGATTAGTTTATATGTGACATTTTTCAATAGGCAAAGATTTAGCTCAACAATGATCATTTGTAGGGAAATTATCCAGATTGAATTAAATAAAAAATAATGTTATCAGGAAAAAGGTAAAAATTATTGAAGCTTATAAGAAGATTGAAACAAAAGATTGACGTGGTACGGTCACATTTTACCAAGAGCAGAGAATGACATGACAAGGCAAATTTTGGCAGTCGAAGTAGAAAAACTGAGGGAAGAAAAAGGAGGGCACTGTAAAGGATTAAGACGTTGAATTTAAACGTTTGTTTAATAGGATTCAGAAAAGAACTTCCAAATCAATTCGATTGAATTCGTCAAAACACGACCAAGCAGAAGGTTAGTAACCTGACCTCTGTAAAAAATTATACTGCTATGGAAACAATCAAAAGGACACATTTTGGCAAACAACAGCAAAGAAATGATCGAACGTATCTGGATGACAGAGTTACACAGATGGCAGGGTTGAGTGAAAGCTGAAAGAAAGCTCAATCTTCGATTTGCAGAATCTTCAATGCCAACAAGACTTTGTTGTTGATCTTGTTGTTGTTTTGGTGTAATTGTTGACTTATTACCCCTATGCTTATTTTTAAAACAAGTGGGTTTTGCAATTATATATATATATATATATATATATATATAAGATTCAAATCGTATACATTTATAACAAATCGTATACATTTTAACAATCTACTGGAATAACACATTATTTTAAATCTTTATGCTAATAAATTGTTTATTATACTTCTAAGTAATGTCTGCTTCAAAGGATTTAACTTTAAAAACAATATCGGTTTTACAACTACATTTATTTATTTTCTGTTTGAATGTTTTAAGCAAATAAACATTAAGAAGAGCTGACAAAGGGTTCATTTAATATTGGTAATAAAGCTTAAATCTATGCTCATTGTATTTTAAATCTAGCTCCTCCCAAATAGTTATTAACCAGGTTTCTGTGTGGTCTGCCAACCTTTTTTGCCATTATTAATTGTCCATTCTAGAACTGTTCTTGGTCGTCTTTCGGGCGTTTTACGTGGAACTGGACCAACCCATTTTATTCTTTTCATTGTCACAAATGTTTGCACGAATGGCGTCTTCTTGCTTCTTTCTGTAGCAATATAGATTTCTACAGAAACCAGATTGCTAACCTTGCGCTCAAAGCCTATTTTTTTTTATCAAGGCTTGGAAATGGCTTGATTGATTTATTTTAATTTTTTTCAAGGCGGAGATAAGTATGTTGAGTATATAGTGCGGGGATTGTACAGATGATTCGAACGTTAGACTTGAAAGGAGATAAATATGGGTTTGAACTCGACTACGAACACAAAGTGTGGGTTTTTGTTTGATTTTGTTTCAAAATCTACTTGCTGGAAAATGGTTTTGGCAAACATCCAGGCAATAAACAAATAAATACAAAATTAATTAACGGTGCACAAATTAAGACAACCACTTTACTTATAATAACAAGTCAGATTGTTAAAGCTCAATCTAAAATCAGCAGTTGGAAAATTTTTGAACACGTTTTAAAGTTATTGAAAATAACAGTATGTTACATAAACATCTTGAAGGTAAATTAAATAAAACAGATGAGAGAAGAAAATAATGGCAAAAGTTTAGATAATCCATTTTAACCGATCTAGTCAAGTCATACAAATAACGAAAATGCCAAATTTGTATTTATGAGAAATCGAGTTTTAGTCGTATTACCGGCACTAAAAAATGTTGTTAACGGTTTTGAAACTGAATAGCAATGGAATGGATAGGACAAGAAAGTTACAATTATACTTAAAAAGCTTTGGGCATTATTTACTAGATCAACACTCCTTCCTCCAAGTTGTAAACGAATGCTTAATGCCTTAAAACAAGCAAAAGTTACAATAGTGTTTGTTTGCACGTCAGTAAACAAATGGCTTATCAAAAGAAAAGGAAGAAATGTTTTGCAACTAGCTACAAAGTGTACGTAATAAAAAGGGCAAGGCCACACTATAAAAATATTAGTGAAAACAAGAAAACATAATTAACTGTTAACCTTGACTTATTTGATGACAATTCCTGTGTAGCAATTTACACATGATGCTGTGAAATCACACGAAAAGTTGCAAAAGAACAAGAAGGTGAAGACTACAAAATTACACGTTGTCATTGTATATATAAACAGTACGAGAAATAAATATGGAGCAAATGCATAATATTGTTAGATTAACAAGGTTTGCTTAGTACATATTTTAAAAGTTTTAAGGAAATAACACATTTAAGGCTGCAAACTATATATATATATATATATATATATATATATATATATATATATATATATATATATATATATATATATATAATTCTAAAAACACTAATGATTAAAAACACACGGAAAAAACGTACTTAAAATTGCAAAAATAAGATTATTTATATTCTACCCAACGTCCCATATCCACAAATTGAAGAATGTTAATTTAACCAATATTTCTATTGCAATGAAATATAATAATTTTATAATTAATATTTACGAGGTTTCTTCTAACCACCATTAGGCTTCGGGCTGACACCAGTAGGGTGTGCTTTTAAATTTGTGTAACAATGTATTGTTGATATTACCTGACACGGATGAAACAGCTATCTAGTGCTTCTGGTTGATTTAAACTAAATAAATTTACTATTTAATGAATTTGATAATTATAATATATCACTCTTAAAAATCCCGTATAAATTGATTAACATTGTTTTTTTTAATTAAAAGACACGGTTGCCATTAATTTAAAAAATGAAATAAACAAAATTAGCATTATATTATTATTTATTAGTTTACGCATTTCCGTGTAAGTACAGTTCGCGTAATTAAATACACATATTAATTTTATTTGCATTATTAGCATTGGCGTAATAAATAGTAAATGATATATGTTTCTATGTTTATCATAAATTTTTACACTAATCTAGTATTAAGTTAGTACGTAAGTTTATTACATACAATGTTAGAAATTATAATTACTCTAGTT
Source organism: Cardicola forsteri (assembly GCA_025895645.1). NCBI lineage: Eukaryota > Metazoa > Platyhelminthes > Trematoda > Strigeidida > Aporocotylidae > Cardicola > Cardicola forsteri. Next base: position 759,169 of record JAKXYG010000418.1, on the reverse strand, counting down.
AACCAATAGTAAAATATGAGCGAGAATTCCATTTATTAATATTTATTATTTGGCTGTTACCGCTTGAATATTTTACAGGAAACAGTTTTCAGTAAGTAGAAATTTTAACAAAGCCAAACAAACGTCCGCATTTAGTCCCCGGTTGGAGCACTTAAACACATGTTGACTCAAAATTGAGTCCAGCACTGTACTACTACAGTAGACCATTTATAAATACAACACAAACAAAAAACAATTGGGCAAAAATGTCATTATAGTACGCCGTATACTAAAAAAAGCACAAATAAATACTTTAAAGATTTGTATTACAGATTTTTTAAATTATTATTATTATAATTTAAACATATATTTAATTAACTTAGATCGGTTTTAAAATTTAAGGTTTTGACATTCAGACCAGTGCATTGGTGTTTAATTGTTGTCACTTTATTGTATAATTTATTAGACAAACTATGAAATATTCACCATTTTGAGCGAAACGCTTTGTTTATTTTTAATTACAAAATAGATTTTTTGTTTATAACAAAAATTATTTTCTTATAAAAATGTAAATTAGTAACGGTTTTTAAATAGATTAATTAAAGCCACATATATATATATATATATATATATATATATATAAAGTTGAACAGTACATTTACTTATTAAACACTTAAATAATACTCTATAAAGTAGAAAAATAGTTGACTATCAAATAGGATATAAGCTTATTGTTAAAAGTATTGTTTATACAAGACAATGTTTTTATAAGTCTCTAATTTATTGACATATATGTAAAAAGATACAAATATTTAATAACACACTTAACAACAAAATAGTTATTTATAAATTTTAGTTAAAAAACAACAAATTATTTCTGCGTGTTAATTTCACTATTGTAAAAATGTTTAAAATTTAATTTAAAAACTAAAATTCAGAAACTTAATTTTATTATTGACTGATATTAAATTGTTATAAAGCATTAAAAATAACTTTTACTTAATTTCAAGGTTAGAACTATTTTTAACAGCAGATTTTTTGATAATATATTTTAACAAAAATATAAATTCGAATAAGAAGAAGTTCTTAATTAAATGTCTAATATTTACAATAAATAAATTGTAATTAATCGAATTTGACATTTAGTAATGCGTTGTGTATTTGCAGTATATATATATATAACACATGTATAACTAATAATTGATTATAACACGTAAAATATAAATAATTGTATTATAATTACATTCTACTTTATTAATGCAAAATAAAAATGTGTTTTGTTAAATTTCAACATTACTGTGATGTATAAAAAATAGAACAACGTTAATTGTGCATATGTATTGTTAAATAAATTATTGTTATTATTATTATTTTTTTTCGTAAAGTTGTTAATCTAAATAATTTAAAATAAAATACATTATGAATTATATAATTACATCTATAAATCATTGGAATTATTGTTAGCATTGCTAATGTTTTCGTTATTTGAAATAATGTGACAACATACAGTAAACTAAACAATGTAAGCCTCAATTATACAATAAAAATACGATAGCTTTTTGTTGTATGCTGTTGATAAGAACAATAATTTAAATAAAATGAACAAACACAATATATAATGTGCATGCTGTTTATCGCTACCATAAATTTATTTATTAGTAAGTTTAATATTTATGATGCATGAAATTAGATTAAATTAAATAATGTTTAAAGACATATTATTCAAAAAACTTTTTGAAAAGTACCTACAAGAGCTTTTAAATTATTTAATTACAATTTAAATAAAAAATTATACGTTTTCAGGTTTATTTGTAAAAAATGTTTATTTTAAATAAACAAAAATTTAATTGGAACAAAAATTAGACATTGTAAAAGTAAATACTACTACTACTACCACTACTAATATTAATAATAACAATAATAATAATAATTATTACTACTACTATTATAACTATTGCTATTATTATTATTATTATTATTATTAATATTATTATCATTATTATTATTATTATTATTGTTTTTTTGAATGTTTTACAAAAAACATTTTTGAGCAAGTAGGCATTTTAGTACATTTAAATGGGGGACTCCATTTAGTGCCGGTAGTGGCAATTAAATCCAATTTCGAATCTAGCGCTGCACTACCAGACCACCCTGGAGCATTTACATCGACAATCATTTGTCACAAATTAGAAAAAATATTTAGCAAAAGAGTTTAAAATCTAAATCTAATAAAAAGTAATTTTCTTTTTATTTTAAGTCACATTACCTACAGCACACTCTTTTCTTTTTTTATTTGTTGATAGTCACTATTTACTAAAAATTAAATTAATTAGATTAAATGTCACCAAACAAACAAGATTAGAAAACAGTAAATATATAAAAATGATCATTTCTATATAGAAAAATTTATATAATTAAAAACATAACATTAATTTAGGTAACCGTTTTACAATACGATAAAAATGTTTAAAATATTTAATTTTAAAAAATGTGAAAAGTTTTGTATTTAAACTAATATACATTTTTGCGTAAATAAAACATATTTTAAATTATTTTATTTATTAATTGTTTATTATGATTATTACTTGAACGTTTTAAGAAAAACGTTTTTTAGTAGATTGATGTATTACAAAAAGTTTAGTTTATTACAAAACAACAAAATTGAGGTATGTTTTACAACAACAAAATTTCTTCTTCCACTACATCATTTCTCTTTTCTACAAAAAGTCGCTATTTTAGTCAATGTTTTCTATTTGGTTTTGTATCAAACCGATTTAAAGCATTATGGTTATTAAATAGTTTTGGTATGGGTGTTTTACTGCCGAATATTCTACCTATCGCAAACCATCCACCTTATTAAGACTTAGGACTGGCTTAATCGGTTCATTTCTGATTTTCTGTAAGTAACGTTTTTATAAAAATTAAACCAAACTTTTTAAAAATGTTTGACAAACTAAACATCAATAAAAAAATAAATTAATATTTTGGATTCAAATATGAGTCTTTATATAAATATAACTTTGTACAAACTTTACTTTAAACAATTAAAATAAAGCCTAAATTTAGCAAATATAAATATTGTAAAACTGTTATTACAATATGAATTATATATTATACTTAATTTAGTTATATTTTGTTTTAAAATGTGAGAATGTTTCGTTCTGCTAAAATAAATATTAATACTAATGCGAGAATCACAATTTTTTTAAAACGATATCTTATGAAAAAGCGACTTTACCTTCTATTCAATTCACTTTGTTTACTTGAAATTGTAAACTGCTGAAACAAAAATATATCTTTCCGGAAATAGATACCTAACACTACAAACATTAAACTGTAAAATTAATTATTTGTATTATAAAATAAAATATTCTTAATTGTATTTAAATTCAATAATTGTCTCATTCATTTGTTTGTTAAAAAAAGAAATGGAATAAAATTACATTAACAACTTTTAACCAAGAACATACCAAACTATCTGAACCAAATGATTAGGAAAATGGATGATTAATTTGATTAAGTATTTTGCAGTGTATATTTCAAGCAATCAAGTGATAACTAAAAAATTGAATACGTTTTGTATTTTCTTTAATAGCACAGTATATTGTATATTGTATAATAAGCCTAAATTGTTTTTAAAAAAACTTGTAACTTAAATACGCTATTTGACATAATTTTTTAAGGGGTTGTTTATAACAAACCATATTTAGATTACTTACAATCAAAAAATAATAAAGTAACAAAATATTTAATTTAAAAATTAATAAATATGAATTTCATTTAACATAAACTTAAAATAGTAAAAAATATTTAATGTATTTAAAAGGTATAGACACTGTTTATCAATATATTTTTTTAACAATATGTGTAGATTAAACAGAAAATTAGGTAAAATTGTTAAATATGTAAACCAATCAGCGTTTGTGTTCAAGGTTACTAATTGGAAATGTGTGCATTGATTTTCAAAATAAATAAATAGATATAATTTTTTTAGAGTAACATTAGTTATATATATATATATTCAAACATAAACCCATAAGTTTAAAAATATACTTTTTTAGTTAAATAGTTTGCAATTTTAAATTGAAAATTAAAAGAAATTGTTACATTAAATAAATCAATTATATAAAATAAAGAATAAATATTTTATGTTAAAAAAGTATTTTAAATTAAAAATTATTTTTTAATATTATACTATTACTATAGTTTTATTGTTTACAAAAGTTCAATTAAGAGACATAAATTCTAATTAACAATGGTATATATATAATTGCTACTGCTTGAATGCTTTGTCAGCAACACTTTTTAATAAAACCAAACGAGCACTGGCATCTTAATGCGCCCAAACCCAGCGCCATACCACCAAACCACTCCGGCACATACATTTAATAAAAACAATTAGTTAGATTAAATAATAGAGAATGTGTTGTTGTACGCATTTAACATTATATATACTTTTGCAATGTTTGACAAAAACCATTTTTTGCCAAGTGAACACGTAACAATGTCAATCAAAAGCTGACAATTTGTGTTGGTAGTGGAATTTAAATTCACGTCTATCCTGTTATGAATGTTTTGCTTTAGTCAATTATAATAGACTATTTCTAGAGTATTATAGCGTCTATTTGTTTCACAAAAATATTTCTAATATATGTACACATATGCAACATTAAATAGTTATAAAATGTAAAAAATATAATTAATGTGCCGGGGTGGTTTAGCGGTACAGCGTTCGAATGTGGACCTCGGTGGGCATGGGTTCGAATCTCACTACCGGCACTAAAATGAGGGCCCACGTTCGATTTTGCTAAAATGTCCACTACTGAAAGATGTTTCTTATAAAACATCTAAAGTAATAAACATAAAATAAATAAAATAAAAATAAAATAAAAATTATTTGTTGACAAAAATATAATTTATAATGAATTTTTTGTAGTTAAAAGAGGGCGCGCATTTAATGACAGTAGTGAGATTTAAAAGGCTTTTATAAAAGTATCCATCTAACAATGTTCCACTTGCTAAAAAATGTTTTTCATAGAACATTCTGACAATAAAAAAAAACAAATAAAAAATAAAACAAAAATCTATGCAGAATTCATTTTATGCTTTCAATTTTGTCATAAAAAATGTTAATATTTAATTAAATTTGTTACTACTTTCTTAAATTAGATTGATGGAAAATATTATATAAATTACCAAAACTTTATTTTTTGCTTTATATTCAATATATATATATATATATATATATAATGCAATTAAAAATTAAAATTGAAAAAAAGATTAAAAAGTAATCGATAGCTTCCCTTTTTTATTCTATTAAGTAAGAATAATAATTAGCATAATGCCAATGTAAGAAAGCAATAAAAGTTTAATTTCAATTAAAACTTAAATGAAATATATTTTACTGTTAGCAATGATTAAGTATACGTCTCTTATAATAAAAAAATATTATTTATTTTTAACTAAACCACTGAATTATAATTAAAAAAAATTGTCATATTACAATAAAAAGATATTTGAATATAATTAATGTAAATAGAACATAGTTATTTTAGTTAAAAGTCAATGGCGTATATTAGACAATTATTTTGTGTATTTAAAAATTTGTTATTGTATTGTTCATTCTTTTTTTTATTATTAGAATTAATATTAACGCTTTCAAATTGACTAAAGAGTGCAACCAATTGGTTTGAGTCAATTACAAGCACTGTAAAACTGCTTCATTCGTATTTGGAATATTATATCTTTTGAAACGTCATTTCAAATTCGGTAAATCAGACAATTCTAATATCAATCTAAATTACAAATCAAATGGGCTTACGACTTCACCGTAGTCAATTTGAAGTCTGGTGTGGGAGGAAAGTTTGAGCGCATGATGAGCAACCTGACCATTGTAAAAAATTGCTAAATAAACAACAGAAGAGGACACCATTTTATTAAACTACGGTAAAGTAGTAAAAACATAATCACAATAGTGGGGTTTGACAAGATCTGAACAAAGTTGTAATTTTTGATATACACCATTTTCAAAGCCGAAAATTTAATGTAAAATTATATGAAACAAACTTGTCGCCCTATGCTATTCGGAGCAAAAGAGTTTTGAAATAAATAAATGAAATACGCTTACAACTTATGGAATAATTGTTACTTTTAGTAGTTGTATACATATTTCAATTCGTGTTACGTACGTTGGTATTTTAAATATAAAGTGTAAAATTATTTAATCATTATGCTTTAGAAACATTTTTGAACCTTGGGTACATATAAAAAAATTATATTTCAAAATAAAAGAAAAAGCAATAAAATAATTTAATAACTAAAATATTTATTATTAGATTTAATAAAATATAAATAGTATGTAAAATATTTCAATTAACGATTTATATTTACATATTTTTAAGTTAAATTTTAAATATATGGTATTATATTTTGAACTTATCAAATAGACATTTGTAAATGAATATATTTTGGTTACGGTCGAATATGTTTCGTAAGTTTGTTAGGGATGTTAAATACGACTACTTTTTTCAATTTAAATAAATTTTATTTGTAAAAAAAGTAAAATGCATATATAATATTTAAAAATAATTGTGTTTAAAATTCCGTTTTTTTTTATTTTTCCACATTTTGATAGACAAACACTTTTTGCAATTGTTTAACGTATTCTGAGAAGTTAAACAACGTTTTGGCTAATTTGTGTACCTCTCCACTTACTATTGTATAAATATGTTGAAGTGATGAAGAATGGCAAGTTAAGCATTTAAAAATATAAATATTCTTTGCTATTGTAATTGAACTCAATTAATTATTTATTTTCAATTTATGTATGCACATTATTATAGTTTGTATTATTTAAATAAACACACACCGCAAATTTTGTAAAATATATTAAAAGTAATTTTAATTAAAAAGTTTGTAATTAAATACATAAACAATAAATTGTGATGATGAAATAATAAAAATTAGTATGCATTTTTTAGTCAACTCATTAATTTAGCTGCAATCAAAAGTGTAATTTAATATTACAACTACATTGTACTTATGAACTTCGATGCCAAATCTACTAAAAGGTGTATTACAACAATTGAAATTCTTTTCTAAGTGTTTTTTGTCTAAACATTTATTTAAAAAAATATTTTGTACATTTTTGTATGTTTCCATTTGTCATAACAAATTAAAAATTCTGTTTTATTTCTAGCCAATTGTAAATAGAGATACAAAAAAAAAAATACGGTATTTTGTTTGATTATGTTGCTTAAATAATTTAACAACAATATTTTAGCAGGTGTGTAATTTTATTAATTTTAAAAGTGTCTGTATGTAGCACCGTTAATGAAATTTAGACATCCTGTTTTCTGTAACAATTAAATAATATTTTAGTCACTGTTTTATTCAAATATTAAGAGTAATATTGTAGTTTAGGTATTGTTAAGTTATTTAAAAAAATTACATTTTTGGTGTTTTGAAGTATCTTCAAATTTACTTCGTGCAATTATATTTTAGACAATAAAATTACCGTGTAACGTTTATTATTTTTGAAAAAGTACCAAGGACTATTTTAGAACGCAAAATTAAAAAGATAAAATAAAATAAATTGCAAAAAACTTAACAAAAATCTTTAAAGAAACATTTAATCAAAATAAATATCACGTGAAATCAAATTGCATATGATCAAATGGTGCAATCACGTGAAACAGTTTTGTTATCCCATGCTTTTGAAAGCAAAAGGCCTTGTTATAGATATAAAATAAACTGAAGATTTAAAAACACATGTTTGGTGTTCACCATGTATATATATATATATATATATATATATATATATATATATATGGATTAAAATTATTTAAAATGCAATTGCTGGACATTGAAAAAGAATAACAACTGTCAAATAAATACGCAAAAGATACTAATAATTAATCTTTAACATTTTAATAAAAGTAAGACACAGACAAAAGTTTTATAAAAATTTAACAGTAAAAAAAGTAGTTTAAAAATTTTTGGTTTAAATTAAATTATTTTGAAAAATAATAATAACAATATTTATTATTATATTTTATTGAAAAAAGTAAAAAAAAATTAGATTAAATTATTAAGACTTTTTATGAGATTATACTGAAAATAAATTTATTCAAAAACCGTTATTATTTTTATACAAATTAGTTATTAATAAAATAAAGTGTTTGTATCATTTGAAATTAATAATAATCTAAAACACTGACAAGTGTATTTTAAAGGAAATAGAGCAAAAATATTGTTTTAAAATATTTAGTTAATACTTAGTTCAATTCTTTTAATAAATTTTAAATGCTATATTGTAAAGTAAACATTTAATAAAAACGGTATAATACGATTAATTTGCAATATATTTATAAAAAAATGCTTGACAAATTCTAAAATTCTGATATATTACAACAAGTAAAGTAACGTTTTATACATCTGTCTGTGTGTTTAACTGTTTTACTTAAAATATACACAATATTTGAAAAAAACATAGAAATAAAAAAAAATGGTAATCCATTGTTTTTTAATAATAATAGAATTCATTATAGTACAATGAGTAAATCAATATGTACAACTTAATAATTACCTTGGAAATCGTTAATCCTTCCATAAAGTCATCAAACAGACGAAATCCCCACGGCGGTCCATTTTTCAATAGCAAACGCTTTTCAACGTAATTCATCTTCTAATTTCAGTTGTTATTTTAATGTGAAATTAATTTCCATAACAGTTTTAAAAACATATTTCTTCCTCAAACTCAAAAACAAAAAGTTAATAAACGAAAAGCAACTTTTTGGCAATTGTAAAAAAAAGAAGATAAAGTATGTTTTGGTTAAAATATGATATATATATATATATATATATATATATATATATATATATATATATATATATATATATATATATATATATATATATATACCATATTGATTTTGTGCCCTATTGATTTTGTGCTTTAAAATGTGTAGCACTGTATCATTTTGTGTGTTTGCAATTGTCTGTTGTTATCCCATCCTAGCATCCATGCACAATATATATACGGGTTTTTTTTGAAAAAATGTTAATTATTTTGAACGATTGGCATTTGTTTTAAAATGCATGTAGTGCACAAATAGACAGTGCAATTTATTTTCGTTACTTGTGCCCATCATATGCAATAGGATAATCAATAGACACGTACTGACCATGGTTTTGTTGTTGTTGGTGGGTTGGAACGGGAAACCAATAAGAATGGACGTAATAATAATAATAATAATAATAATAATACTATAATACAATTTGTTTTACTCGTATATTATATTTTGAAGTGCAACAAAATAGCACAAACACACATGTACATATCTAAATCACATGTTTTATGGTCATGCTTGATTCAATTCGCTCTTAATTTGCTTTCGTGTATTTTGTTTGACGCATGTTTAACGTATTGAATTGAAATGCAATTTTAACTGCTTCATTGAGTCGGAATGGTCTAGTAGTACCGAGCTGGACGTGGCGTTGAGTGGCATGAGATGCTGGCTTTACGTTCGATTTTGATAAATGTCCACTTGTTGAAAAGTGTGTCTTGTCGACCATTTAATCAGTAACAATCAAATAAATAACCCATTGTAGCTTAAATTTTCTATTGTTACAAAAATATGACAGTTGTTTAAAGTTAACAGTATTGTGTATTGGCTAAAATAATAATGTGACAACTGGGCGCATGTTGAAATTATATGCAACGGTGATACAATTTCATTTGTATTATTATTATTATTTTAATGCATTTGTTATTAAATTTAGAATAATAAATTAATTTTCATCAAAAATTAAATAAAACAATAATAAAACAAACATAAAGGAATAAAATCTAGTTTAAAAACAATGATTAAATTATTTTAGCAAAAATTCATTATTAATTCTAACAATGAAAGTATATATATATATATATATATATATATATATATATAGAACAATCTTGTGGCTCCACAAATTTTAAAGCAAAAACGTTTTAAAATAAATAAATAGTAAACGATAACTGCTATTTTTTTTTTAACAACGATACCGGAGTGGTATGGTGGTACAGTGATGGACTAGAACTTGAGTGGGCATAAGTTTCAGGTCACCAAGGTCACTAATTGTGTGTTCTCGTATGGCTTAGCTGAAGTACCCACTTGCTAAAATGTATTTTTTATGAAGCATTCAAGCAATAACTTCGCCTAGTTTGGATCAGAAATGATTTAATCTATCCAGTCTCAAGTCTGGATAAAAAAGGAGGGTTTGAGCGCAAGGTTAGTAACCTGGCCTCTGTAAAATATATATACTGCTACGGAAACAATGCAAGAGGATTCCATTCAGGCAAACAACGGCAAAGAAGTAATCGCACGTATCTGGATAACAGAGTTGTACAGATGATAGGGTTGAGTGAAAGCCAAACGAAGTTCAATTTTTGATTTGCAGAATCTTCAATGCCAACGAGACTTTTTTGTTGTTTTGTTGTAATTGTCTTATTGCCCCATGCTTATTTTTATGGCAAAAGGGTTTTGTATAATATATAATATATAATATTTAAGCAATAATAATAATAATATTAATAATAACAATAATAACAACAACAATAATAATAATAACAATAATAATAATAATAATAATAATAATAATAATAATAATAATAATAATAATAATAATGGAATAAAACAAAACATATTTGTTAATTAATTTAAATGTTATTTTTTGAACATAACACATTCTAGGCTTTTTTTCTTCTCTTCTCAAAACGACAATGAAAACTGATTAAAATGGATTTTGGTACTGTAAAGAAATGTATATTAAATTAATTAAATATTTATATTTGCAGTAAAATGTAACAGTTAAAGTATTAAACTTAATCTAGATAAAACACTTATTATATAAGTGTAAAGATACATTTAATGTCAACGTATAATTCGTAAATAGATAATTGTGACATTTAATTATTCATAACTTGTGTTAAGTCATGTGCATGTTAAGTCCGATTAACAACTTTGATTCACTACTACTATTTTGTAGCAAATTTTTATCCAATCAAAATTGAGATAAATAAGAAAAACAAATTCTCATTTAATCAAAATATTTATTCAAGTATTCATTTTCTAATTGGCTTATATTACATATTAATACTAACCGATTGTGTATACATCCATGTTCCAGAAGTAAATTGGATGCCAACATTCATCGTTATCTACATTTGAGTTTTATACCACAACGAACAATGTTTCAACGCAAAACGGCAAATTCCGCTACGAAACAATCCATTCCCAATGTAGAATCGGACTTTTTGGCATTGTACTCGGGACCGCCATTAATTTATGCAAGTAAACAAATAGAAAATGGTTTGTTAAATTCGAAACAATTGCCCGATCCCCTAATGTTCTGCACAAATTCGCCGCCTACATTGACCGACGCCCAACAATCGATCTATATTAATCGAACTATCTGCGATCATGTTCTTGTAAATAATAATAATAATAATAATAATACCCTAAATAAATCCGCCAATCGGAATAGAAGTGAAGAAATGTGTGCACTTTTAGATCATTCTAAAAATACACATACCGAAACAATCGATAATAATCATACCAACTCTTTCGTATTTTTCAAAAATTTGCAATTTTTCCAATATTGCAAGACGAAAATTGCGAGAGGTTGCTGCCGGTTACGGTGTTCGAATATGTTGGAAAGGGTCACGTGTTCGTGTCCGTCGTGTTCAAAATCCATCTGTTTGGTTGGACAATTTAGACAATGTTGGCTAAATTACAATGCCAAACCGTATTTCAAAGTGACAATCCTTATCGCATGTTTGTTATTTCTCACTTTGTTAATCGTTTTGTTGGTCGTTTTGTTGAGTGTTCCGTCGACGAATGAAACCAGCCAACTTGTCGATCATCAATTCAAGCCTATTCAGCTTGTCAATCCATCGTATAACGAGTATTCAATTAAAAAAAAGTCCTTTTACAACTCGGCTAAGCTGTGTCTTAATTTGTCGTGTTTGCAAGTTGCTTCGCTCATTACCGAACGCTTGGGTAGATACAATTCGAAAAATTTACTCAGACCCTATCTAGGCCATTGTGGTTCAAATCACTTGACAAAAATTGTTCAAATTATGACCATTGGCGATGACATCCACGCGGCTGTCAACGAGAAAGGCTTGTTTTGGTTTCGCAAACAGCAATTGGCCAATGTGTGGTCTCACGTCAGCGACCAATTGCAGTCGCTAGTTGGAAATACGCTGGACGCATCTGATTGGACAAACAAATTGGCCTACTTGTTTCAACACATGATTGCTCACATCTGGCTCGATCTGCACGAACAATCCAAATCGATCGCTGCCCAAATGTCGGTTGAGTCCAAAACCCTAACCAACGCTGTCCAACCGACCAATCGAACTTTTTTAGATGCAAACATATATGACTACCATCCAAATGGATTGAATTATAGTCACAATGGATGCCAAAATTTTGTCATTTATTCAAATGACAAAACAGCAGTTGAATTGGGCAAAAATGCATTGAAACAAAATCAATATTTGAATTTTGAAAAGATGCAAAAAAGTCAAATGGATTTGTTGAATACGATGTTGCAAATGGGCAATATAGCTTTTCATGGTTTGGGTCAGTTGGGCTAGTTTTGAAATGTTTATAAAAATTGATCGATTATCCTATTTAGGGTAGTTTTTAAAATGAAAATATTTAAAAATATGTTGCTTGAATGTTTGGCACCAAACATTTTTTAGCAAAGTCAAACAAGGGTTCACAACGGAATTTCAACCCACGCCTACCATTTACCAACAAGTAAAGCACTTTAGTTACATATAGTATTAAACAAACATTTCTATTTAAATAAATAATTTAGTAAATATAATATTATAAAATGTTTGCAAATTATTTAACATTGAAAACGTATTACTTTTTAATAACAATTCAACTGTTTTTGGTTGTTGAGATGAGCATTAATTAATTATGTTTTAAAATTGGTCATCCTTTGGTGTCGTGAAAAACAAAAACAGATAAATTTATTTATTAAAATATTTGGCTTAATTGCAATTTTATATACAACAATTTTTGTTTAATGCAAATTTGGATAAAATAAAATATAGTATTAACTAAATATTACTAATAAACATTACAGTTTTATTTATGTAGTACGTTCATAAATGTTTACTAATTTCTTTATAAATATTTTAAAGTAATATTAATAAAAAGATGTTTTATATAATGCGTGATTAGCAGTGTCATATGGTTTATTAATAAAACATAGAAATAAGTAAGTAGTATACATAAAAAAAATTAAATCAAAATTTTAAATTTATAAAATTGACTAATTTCTAAAAATATTATTTTAAAAGAAGAATATCTGTCAGTATGCAAAAAGATTAATTTTTTCTATCTTTAGGTGAATTTTCTGAATTAAAATAGATTTTAATAAACTGTTTTTTTATTAAAAGTATGATTGCTAATTAGCTCCCTGCTTTAAACTTTGACTTGAGATCAGTTATAGCGGCGTTCTATATGGTAAAATTGTTTTTTAAATGTGTTTTAACAATTTTCAAATGTTTAACATTAAACTTTTTTTAATTTTTGTTTGTGTTTAAATATACATCTGTTACAATTGGTATATAAAAATTTTGTACTGTGAAAAGGCTCATTTTAATAACCTTAATGTTAAACAAACTTGTTATAATAAAAGACTTTTATTTTTACATAAAATTCTTATAATAATATAAATTTTGAATAAACGAAGAACCTGCCACTAATCATTTGATACCATTTACTAATAATGACCATTTTATTCTTTATATAAAACTAGGTTTTTTTTAACCGTTTGTACAAAGTTGGATTTGTATGTAAAACTATTTCGTTTCTTCAAAATGTTAATTATTTTCCAATCTGTTTTTTATCTGTTATAAAACAAAATACCGAAGGATTTATAAATTGTCTTATTTAATTTTTAACAAACAATTTTGTTTTATAGACTTAAACTTTTAACAATTAACACAATAAAACGTATTTTGTTTTGTTTTTTACTAGAGATTAACCAAATATTTAAAAATTATATTTAAAAAAAATTAAACCGTTTTTTAAAGTGGCACACTCATATTTTATATAAAAAAAGAAACGTTATTTAATTTTTAATAAAAACTTACATTATTGTATTATTTGTTACTTTCTGGAATGCAAATTTGTTTTAAAATTGTTAAAAAATAAAAAAAACGTTTTTTGATTATCTTTAAACACATTTTAAGCGCATTTTTTGGTAAAATTATTTTTTAGCAAAATAATAATTTTATTTTTAACTGTATTACTGTACCGAAAATTTAAAGCCAACAAACAATTTTTATAATTATAAGATTACATTAAAACAAATAATTTAAATATTATTTTAAAAGTAGTAATTAACCAATAATTAATTGCTATATATATCAGAATATTATGTTTTAAAAACTAAATATTAAGTTTAGCGGTACAGCGCTCGATCTAGACCTGGGTGGGCATAGGTTCGAATCTCACTCGCGAAATGCGGGTTTACATTCGGCTTTGATAAAATGTCCACTGTTGAAAGATGTTTATTGTAAAACATTCAAAGTAGCAAACATAAAATTAACAAAAAATTGTTTAGTCATTTTGCATAGGAACCTTTTTGTAAAAAACAATACTATTCATTCTAATTTTAGCATAATGTAAAATATTTGGATAAAATTTTATTGTATTAGATTGTGCTCATTTTATAAGTTTATTTAAATTTATATAAATATTGACATTATTAACGTTCTATGACATTTATTAATGCAGTCAAGTTTTAATTTTAATTCTAATTTTTAATAAAAAGCACATGTCACAATAGATTATATTTAAAAAAATGGAGTTGTTTTTATTAAGTAAATGAGTTGATTACAAACAGAGAAAAAAATAAGGTAAATTAAATAATTACGATTTGAACAATAATATAAATATAATTTTTTTATTTTGATATGTGATACACATGAACAGTTTTTAAATAAATCATGGGCGTAAACAATACCTAC
Source organism: Cardicola forsteri (assembly GCA_025895645.1). Classification (NCBI taxonomy): domain Eukaryota; kingdom Metazoa; phylum Platyhelminthes; class Trematoda; order Strigeidida; family Aporocotylidae; genus Cardicola; species Cardicola forsteri. Next base: position 744,150 of record JAKXYG010000418.1, on the reverse strand, counting down.
ATTTTATAAAAGAATATTGAGTTGTATACAATTCTATTGAAATAGAACAAAAGTGTATTAACTAAATTATTATTACGTTGATAACAATATGTTTTTTTTGTTTAGACACATTAAGAAATATTGTTAGTGTTAAAACGTTGTAACTAAAAAAAATAAAAAAAGTTATTGCGTATTGTTCAAATTAACACAAATATGTTAATGATCGTATTTATAGTACAGGGTCTAAAATGGAACTTGTCAATAAACTTTTATTTTTTATTTATTTTTGTAAAATTTCGATATGCCTAATTTACTTAAGTGATGTAAGGATAGTCAATAAATTGCAATGTGTTAATTTTAATAAAGTCTATTTTAGCCCCTATTTTAAAATGCGAACAAAACACACTATAAAATAGTTTACAACAAATAATTAAGTAAAACAAATTATTGTTTGAATTAAAAATTAATTTTACGGATGAACATACTACATAATTCGTAAATAAAATATTAATTAACATTAAAAATGCACTGCAAATTTGTGCACAAATTATTTTCGAAAATGAATAAAATTATTTTATTTATTTCTTCATCCATTTAATTACGAAAAATTCGCAAAGTTTTTATTAAATGCAAAATTGGTGTAAATTAAAATTCCTTTTCCGTTTACAATACTTTTTATGTAATAATACTATTATTTTATGCTTTAATTACAAACTAATTATTGCAAAAAACTATTCAATATGTAGCCTACAAAACAATCTGATTGATGTGTACAATAATTCTAACAAACAATTTAAAATTTTGTGCAAATTAAAATAACTTTTTAGTTTGCTTAACATTATTGTTAACATTTTATATTATTTAAATTTTAGCGTTAAATAATTTTACCTTTGAAAAGAATTTATCGTTATTAACCGTAAAATTATGATTTGTAATGTTAAAAAACTACCCTACTTTTAATTGTTTTGCTTTGTTGAATGTTTTAAAGTATATTTTACAAATAATATAAATAATAGTTTGTCAAATTGTCAAATTGTGAAATACAAATACTAAGCACCACGGGAAGTCGAAATTAAACGTTTATAGTGTTCACCTATGTGACTTATTGTAACTGAATTTAAACATTATCTTTGCTACAAATTACTTTTCAATTAATTAATAAAATTATTATTAAATATATACCTTATTAAATTACTTTAAAATAAATAAATTATTAAAAAATCATCATTAAACAAAGTAGTATAAAAAATAGAATATATTTTGCTCATATTTTGTATGAAATCTGTTTGTTTTTATTTATCTTCGTTTTGATAATATTTTTGTCTACTTAAACGATGTTTTAATAATAATAAATTATACATTTGGTTTTATTAATTAATTAACTAATTTGGTTTTAATTACTTAAATGGTTAACAAAAAACACTCTTTTAGCAAGTAGATATTAAAAAAGTTAATTATGAGCCGCATTTGGTACAAACCAATATGTACTTTGTGGTAAGTCTAAGATGTAAACGCTTGCTACTACTGCACATTACTGTAGTTTGTTATATATATATATATATATATATATTACTTTGAATGTTTTGCGAAAAACATCTGTCAGCAGTGAACATTTTAGCGAAGCCAAACGTGAGTCCGCATTTTAGTGAGATTCGAACCCATGTTCTATCGAGGTCCAAATCAAGCGCTGTACCGATCGACCATATATATATAATTTAAGACCTTTTTAATGTGTTAATTGTTTTTGTTATTTTTTAACATAATAAACATGATAATTAAACTCAATTGTTTTATAAATAACTTAAGAACACAAATATGTTTTAAATAAAAATTAATTGTTTTAGTTGTTTAAATAACTGAGGCAAATATTATAGTATTGTTTTAACAATATGCCGGAGTGGTCTAGCAGTACAGCGCTCGAATTCGGACCTCGGTAGGCATGGGTTTGAATCCCACCACCGGCACTTAAATGCAGTCCCACGTTCGGTTTCGCTAAAATGTCTACTACTAAAAGATGTTTCTCGTAAAACATTTGAAGTAGCAAACATAAAAAAATATATACCTCATTTTTTTTTCTATATAAAAAGTTTTATGTATAAATGTATTAGCTCAAACAATTATAATTTTTATAATTAAAATTGTTTCTTAACTATAACTTATAATAAAGTCAAACAAGTTAAAATTTTATATTTATTTCTTTATTACAATTATTTTTATTTTTAATGCAAAAATGTTTTTTTACAAATTATTAAACTTTTTTAATAATATTGTTTTTTTTTGAATTACTAAAAAATGGCCGCATACAAAACCCAAATTTTATTTAGAATACAAAGGAATACAAAAAATATTTATTTAATTGCACAGGTGTTTAACTGTTTATTTACAGAAAATAGGCATTTATATTACCAAACACGTGATTAAATATTTTTAATTTAAGGCCAATTAATTAAATTTTAAAATCTAAATCTATAATTTAAAATAATAAAGTTAAAAAGTTAAGTAATTTAAACATACTTGTCAGTTGTAATAATAGATTAATTTGGAACAGATTCTTTAACATTTATTACTTATTAGCTTTAATATTATGCAAGAAAAAGCTTTTAATTGTTGAGATTAACAAACAAACAATAATTTTCTTTAATTTGGTTTAACTATTAAAAAAGACAACAATTCTTAAAACCAGCGCTTTTTTCTTTACCCAGTTTACAAGAGTTATACAACCTTGAAAACGTTTATTATTAAGTTGAAACCAAATAGACAATGTAATAGAATTGTTTAGTGAACTTTTTGTCAGCTCTAAACACATCGACCTTACTCCATAATTCAACGTTGCTTTATCATGACTTATTTTATGGTAGTCGGTTCTATGTCCGTTTGAAGGAGGAGGAAAGTTAAAGTATAAAGTTGGCAAACTGGCGTTTTTAAATAAAAAAAACAGAGAAAAGAAAATAAAACAATTTTATAAAACTGTGGCAGATAATTAGAAACATTCGTTTAATAAAAGAATTTAGCAAAATCTAAATAACAACAAAATCGTTTACGCCAAAAATTTAATATACAATTAATTAGATGGAACGATATTGTTGCTTTGTGTTTTTTAAAGTAAATAAGTCAATACTAAATTATATATTATTATGTTATTTTATTATACAAAACCTTTTTGCCTTAAAAAATAGCAATAAGGCGACAATTACAACAAAACAACAACATCAACAAAGTCTCGTTGGTATTCTGCAAATTGAAGATTGAACTTCCTTTCGGCTTTCACTCAACCCTGTCATCTGTGTAACTCTGTCATCCAGATACGTGCGATCACGTTTTTGTTGTTGTTTGCCGGAATGGCGTTCTCTTGCATTGTTTCCGTAGCAGTATAAAGTTTTTACAGAGGCCAGGTTGCTAACCTTGCGCGCTCAAACCCTCCTTCTCTATTCAGGTTTGGGACTAGTTAAATTGAATTATTTCCCGTCCAAACTAGGCAGAGTTATATTAAATTAATCATTAATAAAATAATTGATAAGAGGAATTAATAAACGTTGAAATAACATTTTGATCTAGAAAATTATCGTTTTTAAAGCACCAAATAATTAAACGTTTAATAGAATAATTTCTAAACGATAAAAATATTTACTTAAAAGCATAAAATAAAAAGTTTTTTATTACAAGTATAAACGTCAGTAACACACTTTAAACTATTTGAGAGAATGTTTTGAGAAATAATCTTTAAATTAAAAACAATTATAGTTAGCACGTAATGTGTAAAAACGATTTGTTAATTTATTAATGTGTTTTTAAAGAATTATTTGTTTTTAGAATTGTTAATTGACAGGTAATGCTATATATATATATATATACATGGTGTTATAAAAAAACCGTTTTTAGATTTTTTTATAATCTAAACTTCTTTTATAATCGACATTATTTTTTATTGAAGAAAATTAACATAGTTGTTGTATTTCATCATTCCAATAGAAATATTAGAAGATGTAGACTTCAAAAAAAGCTGATTCAGTATATTATCTGTAAATTCAAATGTAACCTTTTTCCATGTGAATACGTGCCGAGATGACTACGTTAGATGGGGCATTGGAGTCAACATTGGATAGGCATGCATGGGTTTGAGTAACAATATTATTAAATGCCGACTTTGTCTGTGCTCAAATCTTTCGAACTATGTCTTTTGTAAAACTTTCAAGCAGTGAAAATGCTAATACTAAAACTATAACCAATATATATATATATGTACAAAACAGACGGAAAACTTATATATTTTTTATTACATTCATTAACTGTATTGACTGAACAATATGTAACATTGTTAATTGATTTAAACTACACATTTATACTTAAATTTGTAGAAATTGTATTAGAAGTAAATTTATACAACATTATTTATCGCAAACAAATTAGTAAACTCCATTGTAGCAGGTCCTAAGTTCAAATAAAAAAGGAGGAGGGAATAAGTGCAAGAATGACATTCTGGTTTCTTTAAAAATTAATATTGTTAAGAAACCAACAAAAAGACAGCACTTTATTAAACTACAACAAAAAGTAAAAACATAATTCCGACAATGAGGTTTAGCAAATTCTGATTATAATGTCAACCTTCAATATGCACATTATTTAAAACCATAATTTTAATGTATAATCACATGTAACAGTTTTGTTGCTCCATAGTTTTTTAGAGTAAAACGGTTTTAAAATAATAATGACAATAATGATACTATTGTGTTTAATATGTTAACATTTTAATAAAAAATTTAAAATTCTTAAATCTATTTAAACACCTTAAATTGTTTACGTAAAGAAAAAGCGTGTAGTGGTAACCCGCTTATGTCGGGGTGGTCTAGCGGTACAGCGCTCGAATTGGACCTGGGTAGATATGAGTTCGAATCCCACCAGTGGTCTACTAAATGCAAGTCTAAGCTCGGTTTTGCTAAAATGTCCACCGCTAAAAAGTATTTCTCATAAAACAATTAAAGTAGTAAAAATAAATAAAGTTAACCATATTACGTTATTTTAATTATTTTAAAAGAAAACCGTTTTTAATGCAATTAATTGCAATGCAATATCGTTTTTTATTAATTCAATTGCAACGCATTTAAAAAAATGTTTTTTAAAATATTTTTTTCAATAATAACATAATTATACTACAAATTAATTAGGTTTTTACTTTAATAAGTACAATAATTAATTCAAGTCAAGACTATAAAACATGACATATGTTATATTGAGTTATAATTATTTGTATGAAAAAGATTTAATAATATTGTTTATATATGGTAGTTATATGATTGCCAAATTTTGAAAATGAATATGTTAGAAAAACAAATGTTCGTATTATCACAATCGGTGCACGTTTATAAAAAATAAACAAATAAGTTTATGGAAATACAAGTTTTGTAATAAGTAAAAAATAAAATAACTAAATAAAATATGTTGTTAAAAAAATAGGAGAAATTTTTAAAAATCTAATTATTATTAAAAAGTTTAATTTTATTTGTTTAATTGTTTTTGGCAACACGTAATAACTATAGATATACGTAATTCATTTTCAAAAACATACAAAACATTAAATTGGATTTTTTGCAGTTACTTTTGCTAATAAATTATTTATATCTTTATTATTATTATTAATCTATTTAACTAATATAAAAGCAAAAATGAATTAATATTAGTAACAACATTACTAATTATATATTGTTAATTATGTGTTATTTTTAATGTAATAAACTCCACTATAACCACTCCCAAGTCCAGTTGAGAAAGGAGAAAATGTAGAAAACAAGGTTGGCAACAATAAGAGGATTCTATTTTGACAAATACGGAAAAAAGGACAAACATGATTTATATGACAGAATAGAATAAAAGCTGGCAAAAAAATAATTTTTAAACTATAAAACATTGAATGCCAAAACATTGAACAAACAATTACACCGAACCATCCAATTGATTTATGTCCTTTAAATAGACGGGCATAGCAAAATACATAAGAATAAATGCAGCAAAACAAAACTACTCAAAATGATGTTAATATAATTAATTGAACATATTTTTATATATTTTACGTTTTAGATAGTGTATTAATCAATGTACAAATTAAATTACGAGTTCCACTTTTTTTTTCGGCTTGGATGAAACAGTCGCGAATTGCTGGTTTGTTGGAAACACGAATGCCTGTTGTAAGTCAAAGTTCGCTTCTACAAGCATTTTGATAAATGCAAATAAAATGTTTCACCTTTTAAATTTAAAGCAATTGTTGAGTTTTATAAATTTTGACGTTCATATTTAATAAATACTTAAATGTAAAATTAAGTAAGTTGCTATTGATTTACTGTAAAGAAGGAACTACATTTTGTATTCAACATTTGTATCAGTTTTATTTATACTACTTTAATTTTTATACTTTTATTTAAATCAATTTTTAAATATTGAGTTTTATTTTAATTGACATATTTTTAATAACAAAAGCGGTTATTAATTTGTATACTTTGAAATAATTAATTTTGTTTATTACCTGGCCCCGGGGAGAGACTCATTATTGCACTTCGGTAAGTTGATACTTACGACGATCCCTAATCGGATTCGTTTGGGAGATTTCACGCTACTCTCTTGCTTTGGGCCCGGCTGGTCTAACAGTGCAGCGTTTGGTTTAGGCCTAAGTTTAAATGCGGGCCCACGTTTAAATTCGCTAAAACGTCTACTGCTGAATAATGTTTCCCGTAAAACTTTTAAAGTATTAAACATCAATAAGTAAACAAAGTAAGCATTTTTAACTTATATGGTCAGAAGCAATATTTTTATAAATGAATATTTTAGCTAGCCAATTGCAGTTAATGTTGATAAAAAAACGGTTTATTATTATTTTTATTTTAATAACTATTATTATTTTTTTAATTCCTATTCTTATTGTGAATATAGTTGTTATTAACTAAATTTAGTAATAAAAATTACATAATATGTGTATTGTATTATGAAAATAGTTTAAAAATGTTTTATGTTTAATACTCGATAATTTAATAATTTATAAATTAAAAAATAAATAGTACAAATATTGCAAAAATAATTGTAACATAGTATAGAAAGTTCTAAAATAGTTGTTTAACACTATTAACCTCATCCAATACAACACCATGCACTTTTTAATTAATATATTATGCAAAAAATAAACAGGTATTTTTTATTGCTTTTTTAATGTAATTACATTATTGTATTAATGTGAATATTTTTAAATAGTTTAATTATTCCAGTTTCAAAATGCAATTGTTTACGCTCTGATTAATCTGATACATGTAAATAACAAATTAAAACATATGTGCTTAATTTTAATAATATAACTGACATGACATTTATACTCAATTATTTTTTATTATAATAAAGTGAATTTTTGATATTACAAGCGTATCAAATTTTAATTAAAACAGATTGGTAACATTGTTAACGTCTTACTACTTGTATTTTTGTAGCGTACAATAAATCAGCTTGCTCTACTGTTTTATTTGGTATTAACATTATCTATGTTTAACAAATGGTAGAAAAAGTATAGACTTCTTTTACAAATTATCATTATTGTAAAAACACCACTATTTATAACGTTTGTTAAAACAACCAGATGTTGAAATAAAGTACTTTTAGCAAAAAAACATCTCAAAAAGTTTTTTATAGCATTAAATTTACCTTAGTATTTTAGGTGTATTCCTGAATTGTACACACTTGGCTGCTAATGTGTTAGATTCAAATAATGCACCACAAAATCGGGAGTGCAATTATAGTTAAAATTATAAAAATATTATAAAAATATAATAATAATTATAATAATTATAATAATATTGTGCAAGTCCTGATAATTATAAATATCTTATTGTATTTTATTTGATGTGTTGTATTTATAAAAATTAATTATTAACCGGGGTAGCCTAGTGGCACAGTGCTCAACGTATACATGGTGAACATGGGTTCTAATTCCACTAAAGGCACTAAATGAAGGTGTACGTTTGGCTTTGCTCAAATGTCCGCTACCGAAAGATATTTTTTGTAAGACATCAAGAGTAGCAAAAAAGTTTATTTTTATTTTATGTTTGTTGCTTTAAATGTTTTACGAAAAACGCATTTTTTAGCAGTGGACATTTTAGCGAAGCCAAACGTAAGCCTGCATTTTAGTACCAGTGATGGGATTTGAACCCTGTGCCCACCAAGGTCCAAATTCGAGCATTGTACCGCAAGATCACCACAGCACAAATAAATAAAGTTTGAACAATGTTATTATTAAGTTTGTTTGATTTAAAAAAAAGTTAACTGTTTACAAAAAAAGGTTTTATTTTGTTTTATCAAGTTACAATTATATATGATTTCACTTTAAAATTATAATTACAATAATAATAATAATAATTATTATTATTATTATTAAGCTTTAATATCTCACTATAGTATCTACTATTAATACAAAATTTAAAACATTGTTTAATTTAAGAAAATTTAAAATAAATTGTTTTACTTTTTGATAATATTAAATTATATTAATATTTGTCCTGCTTTTTCAGTACATCTAAATTAATATATAAAATAATTTAAGTCAATTTAAGTCAGTTGTTTATGAAAGTTGACAAAAGCAAGATATTATAATTTTGAAAAAAAGCAGTAAGCAACAATTTACAAATATAATTATTACAATTTGAACAATTTAAAATAATGTCAATGTAATGTTCGAACACACACACACACACACACACACACACACAACAAAGTAGAATGTAAAGCAATATTTACTCCATGATCACGATTTAACTAATAACCCAAATGATGACACTAATAGTACTTTATTCCCAGTAAGAAAGCGGTTAAACCAAAAGAACACTACAATTTATCAAATTGAGGTTTTAACTCAAATAAAGAAAAATGTTGCAAACAATTTTAATTAATGGTGCCAGTATTATTGCTATATTTTTAAATTTAATAAAATATATAAAGTCACAATGATTATCTCTTCCTAGTTTGGATTAAATATGATTTAATCTAGCTAGTCCCAAGCCTGGATAAAGAAGGAGGGTTTAAGCGCAAGGTTAGCAACCTGGCCTTAGTAAAAATTTTATACTGCTACGGAAACAATGCAAGAGGACGCCATTCCGGCAAACAACGGCAAAGAATTGATCGCCTTTATCTGGATGACAAAGTTATACAGATGACAGAGTTCAGTGAAGCCGAAAGGAAGCTCAATCTTCGATTTGCAGAATTTTCAATGTCAACGAGACTTTATTGTTGTTTTTTTTATTTTATTGTAATTGTTGTCTTATTGCTTATTTTTAAAGCAAAAGGGTTTTGTAAATATATATAATATAATAATACAATGCTTATACGTCACATAATTCATCATAATTAAAAAATGCAATTTGTAAAATATATTAAATGCTGGCCCTCGAATGGCTGCTACCAATACTATCTTTCAATGCAAGATGTATTGTTGATAAAAGTGATCATTTACGTTTACTAATTAATGCGAAAATGCATGTCAACAGTTGTTTTATATTAATTCACGCATCTTGGCTAAACAAATATACATACCTTATGTCATTAGACAATTATACAAATTGATTAATTTTTCTACTTTTTAATTTGTACTTTAATTTTTGTATTGTAATGTTTTGTTTTGTTTTATGGCACTATTATATGTATGTGTGTATGTATAAATGTATGTATATGGTGATATACCTCTATTGATGTATAAAGCCTAAATAAATAAATGAAAGTGTAGTATAGTTAGTGACCAAAGACGATTAGGTTATTGAACTGAATAAATATAAATTTTAATCTTATTATTAGCACTACATGTAGATCCCCTAATAACGCCAATTATTAGAAGTCCATTTGCTAAAAATAATTATTTTCAAAGGTTTAATTAATAAATTTAACAATTAAAATGCAAACAAGCTCTTAATTGGTTTTGTAGTCTAAAAATAGATTAGTGTAAAAGCGTAACAAGTTTAGTTTTTAATATTGCTGTTTAAAATAATAATAATAATAATAATAATAATAATTATTATTATTATATACAACTTGAGTAAAACATTAATCAATAATTAGAGTAAACGTTTATATTTTTAAATACTTTTTATGACTGTATTGTATAATCAACCACCTTACTTAATCCATTAAAGTTTAAAATTTTGCTTCAATCCGACACTATGCTTAGTTGCTTACATTTGATAAATAACAATGTTATTAAAGTCATTTCAATGTCTTTAGTTAGCGGTTAAACAAACATTTATTACAATAGCATTGCTTAAAATTTAGAATACTAATGAGAAAGTTTTATTAAATTATTAAAATTAATTAAAAGCTAAAATTAATTTATATAATGTTTTTCTAAATAAAACGGAACTATTATAATTATAAATAATGTTTTTAATTTTATTTTTATACAATGTTAATTTAAACTTTTGCAACTTAAACAGATGTTTATTTTTACTTTTTGTTAATATAAATTTGTTTGTAAGGTAAAAATTATAAATTATACACAGTTTGAAAAATAAATTTCACTACGTTTTTTAAAATTATATATGTTGCTATGTCTATTTTATAAACATTATAATTATCTAGGTACATAAAATTATAATTATACAATTGTTATAATAGCAAAAACCATTTCAAAAGTAAATTTTAACGATTTTTAAAACTTGATATATATATATATATATATATATATATGTTATTAAATTATAAAAAAACAATTTGGTAACACTAGACAGTTAATTAAGTGTAAAAATAAACTTAAATCCAACTTATAATTCGTTTTTTATATTGTATAGGTGACGATAACAGTTAAAATTACAAAACAATTGGTGGTGCTTTAATACATTAAACAATTGTGGTGCTTTAATACATTAAACAATTGTGGTGCTTTAATACATTAAACAATTGGTGGTGCTTTAATACATTAAACAATTGGTGGTGCTTTAATACATTAAACGTTATTTTAAATTAACCGAAAATGTCAACAGTTTAATAGTTTAATAAAACGCTAAACAGTATTTCTTTTTCAAAATTAAATGCCGAGATGGTCCCGTGGTAAAACGCTCGACTTGGACCTAAATGGGCGTGGGTTCGAATCCCACTATTGGGTCTACATTGGGCTTTGCTCAATGTCCACTGTTGAAAGATGTTTTCCGTACAACATTCAAAGCGGTAAAAATAACTAAACAAATAAAATAAATCCAAATAAAAATATGAGAAGACGTAAACTGTGAGATGAATTCATTTCGTATGTTCTCGTCCGTTACAAACATATAATATTTTAGTATATATATACAAAAAGGAGTACAAATGACATTTATGTTAGTACAATTCACAAACATACACAACCACAAACATTACGACCAAGCTAAGTTCAATGTACTAACGTCTTCTCATATTTTTATTTGGAATTATTAAGGGAACCCAATGCTTTAAATAAAATAACAATTGTTGTTTTAAAGTGGCATACTACTAGTATGATAAATTTAAATAAAAACTTATATGTATAATTCGCTAAAATTAACTATGTAAATTTATAAGTCACTTTTTAATAACAATTATTTTAATTTGATTATTTAGCTTTTATCAAATAATTCGGTTAAAATGTTTTATTTTAAATATGTTGTAGTCAGGTCAAATGTGAGTAGTCTACATTATGTATCAATGGCAGAACTCAACATTACCCACTTTTAATTATAACGACTTTTAGGCACTTCTGAAATGCATTACATAAAATTGTATATCTAGTGTTACTTTGATAAGTCTGTTTAAAAATTAAAAAAAATATTATAAAACAAATTATTCTGTAATAGAATATATTATAACATAATTGAATGAACATTAATGAATGTTGCATAATGATTAATAAGAAATAAATAGTTTATAATACTTTATAAATTAAATAACTAATTTAATAAAATATCATACAAAACAATTATTTACTTACTGATAACATTTTTAAAGTTTAATCCTACAATTAGAAGCAAATATTTGTAAAATGAATTTGCATAAAAATGACAATTAGAAAAAATTGTATAGTCAATTTATTACAAATTCATATCAATTGGTTTTAGAGTCAAGTAAAATTTTATCAATTTTAAATAAAAATAATTTATAAAAATATTTAATAATATATTTAATTTATAATGAATATTTAAAACTACTAATATACATATATGTATGTCAGAATAGTAAAGTTGTACAGCGCTCGATATAAACCTGGGTGAATATAGGTTCAAATCCTACCACCGGCACTAAATGCGGGCCCACGTTCGGCTTCGCGAAAATGTCTATTACTAAAAGATGTTTCCCCTAAAACATTAAAAGTAATAAGAATAAATTATATATATATATATATATATATATATGTATATATATAGTTACAAATTGTTAATTAAATGCCGGAGTAATTTAATTAAACAATGCTGAATTAAAACTTAGGTGAACATGGGTTTGAATACTATTGCCGGTACTAATTGAAGCACTGGCCTGACATTAGATAGGGCGTGGGTTCAAGTTCATGTGTGTGTAAAACTTGAAAGCTAGGGACTGTTGATGATTCCAAATAAGGATGAAACAGTTGTACAGTTTTCGTGGTTGACTTGAAACCAAGTGAATTTATTATTTAAGTGAATCTGACAATTCTAAAATAATTTATTTTTATGTTTAAAGTTATTAAAAGAAGATAAAAATACTATATATGACTTGTGACGGAAAATACATAATAAGAATACTTTGATTTGTACTATACACAATTATACTAAAATATAGAATAATTTCAAAAAATTTACATTTTTTTATACAAAATAAATATAAAAACGCGGATTAATGTACGTATCAATTATTAATTTCGGGTTTTAAAGAATAAATAATTTACTTTAAAAATATTTCAACATATGAAAATTTTAGTAAAACCAAAACGCAACAATTATAATTTTTTTTTAAATTATAGAATATATTATACAATAATTATTTACATTTACTTTAATTTGTAGTTAGATCTATATGACCTACCCGAAATGCCTTCGTACGCTGAGCTCAAAAAGTTAATTTTTAACAGAAAATTGAACATTGAAAGTGACCAATTTCCCCATTCTAACCGAATAAACACAATCAATTCGTATGTAGAACATTTGAAAAAACTGAGTTGGAAAATTAGACATTTGTCAACCGAACAAATCAACTACAACGAAACGGAAAACAATTTGACTGTAGGAGACTACTTTAATGGGGCTACCTCAGTTTTACTAAAATTGAAAGAGGTCAGTTTGTAAAATTATGTATGCATTTCATCAATATTAAATTATACAAAAACAAAAAATATTTATTTTTTTACAGTAGATTGGAAATAAACAAATTAAGTTTAGACATAAAATAAAGATAAATTTAAGCGTATGACATTTAAAAATGTGAAATTACACACAAAATATGTTATTGATTGAGGTAAACGTCATTGAACGTTTAAATATTGCAATAAAATTACGTTATACTTTTACTTATTTTGTTAAAATGTTTAAACTATATTATATAAATTTATGTAGTAGAAATAAATAAAATATTTATTAGTCAATTAAGTTAAATGTAAAATTCATAATTTGAAAAACGTAAAAATAATCAATAATAGTAAACACAGTATTTTAGAAACTATATATATATATATATATATATATATATATATATATATATATATATATATATATATATATATATATATTGGCGACATTGTGTGAGATACTTTAATATTTTTTTGGTTTATACTTCATATCAATTTATTATTATTATAGCAGTTATTTACTTTTATCTGTCAGCTAAATTTAATTAACTTTTGTACCACTATTGCTATTTTTTAACAATATTATAAGCTTGGTAATTATCTTGATTAACCAACTTTATTTCGTTTTATATAAATATTGACATGCATCAATAAAAATTGCACGTTTCAGCATTGAAAAAAAATCAATAAATATATATTATTTAAAATACTTTCACTGTAAAGAGCATGGGATATTATATATATATATATATATATATATATATATGCTGTATTTTATATTTATTTATGCAATTGTTTATGTTTTGTTTATAAAAAATTAACTTCAAAACAGTTAAAAATAATGCAATTTTCCAAATTGAATGTTTGAATTTGAATATGTTACAAAAAACATCTTTTGACCAGTGGATGTTCCATAGAAGTTCACTTTGACTACCGACAGTAGCAATCAAATCTATGCTTACCCAAGTTACATTTGAGCGCTGCCAGACTAGATTTAAACTTTTACAATATTTCATTATGATTTTATATTATTTTACTAAAAATTGAATGTAAATTTTTTAAACAAATTTCTAGTACATGGAAAGACATTTATACATTGATAATGAATTTAATAACAAAAATGCCAAATAAGATTTGTTGGAGTATTCACATTATCATTAAATGTAGCATAGGGCTGCTATAAAGATTCCAGTCAGTGGTATAATTTGGAATATCATTTTTCTTTTTGTCTAAATGCATTATTACAATTGCTTTGTTTATTTCAATTTTTAAATATGGTTGTACAAACAATTGCTATCGACTAAGAAAATTAAATTTGGCCATTCGGTATAAAAATAAACGTTACCTTGAATTTTTTTTATAGCAAATGTATAAAACATTAAATGCAACTTTGATTTATTGTAATGTGCAAAATCATTAACTTATTATAATTTATCTTATTTACAATATTTAAATAAACATTTTAAATTTGTTAAACGAATGAGTATTTTATTCAATTAAATGTAATTAACTTCAAAAACTTGAAAGCCAAAAAAATAAATTGTCATTTTTTGTTTAAAAAATAATTTTACGCCACACATATGTACAAACCGGGGTGGTCTACCGGTACAGCGCTCGAATTCGGACCTCGGTAGACATGGGTTCGAATTCCATCGTTGGCACTAAAATGCGGGCCTACGTTCGGTTTTGCTATAATATTTACTGCTGAAAAATGTTTCTATTAAAACACTCAAAGTAGCAAACATAAAATAAACAAATAAATAATAAACATATATATTTAAGAAAACAATAACTCTCTAAAATATTTGAATTGTATAATATAAAAATAAATAAGAACAATTTTGCAATCGTTCAATTTAACTCGCAGACAATTTGAAGTTTACTTGGCATGCGTTTTTACCATTTAAATTACAATATTTATTATTTTGTTATAATTTAGTAAAAACGTTTTGTTAACTTAATAGTGTAATAAAATGTTATAACGTTTTAGTAAAAAACACAACTTTATGCTAATTGCAGAATGGAAAAATAATTCTTGTTATATGGTGTAAAATTTACAAATTTGCTTTATACAAACAATTTATACATATTTTTTTAATTTAGCACTACAGTTTGTATATATAAAATGTGATCTTTTTTAGTTTCTTACTTTACCCTGTAATCCACTTTATGTTTAACGTTTTTATCTTAGTTTGCTAGAATATTGTCCGTTTGTTGTTTATTTTACTGCATTTATCTTTAATAGAAATCGGACTAAAAACCTTATAATTAAGCCTTTTAAACTTGAAACAGACTCCAGTGATAATACATTTTAGGTAAACCAAAAATGATCGTTTATTTGTAATTTTGCAATTATATAAAACATATATAAAAATTAAAATATTACTGATAAAACATTTACATTTTAGAATACATTATATAATTTTAGAATGCCGCCAAAAATTATAATCGTCTTAGAAAACCAATCAGTATTTTTATACATTGTATTAATATTTACACTTTTTATTATTATTTTAAAAACCATGGTTACAGGTTATTGTAATTTAATATATTTAACAGAAATATAAAACAATAAATTAAAAATATATTAGTGTCAAAACGTTTGTACAAAATATTAAAAATTTCATTGTTTGAATATAGTATAATTTAAAAAAATATGTTTTATATACCTTAATTAACTATTTAGTAAATTTACGGAAAAATATAAATAAAAACAAGCTTTTATTAATTTATTGTCACATAATTTTGTTTTACAAATAATAACCTAAATAGTAATTTTTATTAATTTTATTGAAATACAATCAAATATTTTTAATATAAATGATTAAATTAAAAAAAATTAATCTAACAATACTTTGCCAAAAAAATATGTTTTATGTGCGAAAATGTGTACTATTTTTTTACCAGCGCCGCGTTTCCGTATTTTTTAGATTAAAATTTAAATACTTTCAAATAGAAAAATAATTTGTTTTGCTTTTATTATTATTGTTTTTAATTAATTAAGTCAAAAAGTAAATTGTTTTAAAGGTTCTAAATTGTACTATTTAAATGTTGTTAACATTTTAAAAAAATCTACATAAATTTTCAAAACAATAAATTATAATGTAGAAAATACATTATTATAAAAAATAAAAGTTATAAAATCTATAACTTTAACAATTTACATTCTATTTATGATTTTTAGTTATTTCTTTATGCCGCCTATTATAAAAACGAATTAATGTCTTAACATAACTTCATAAAATATGATTTTTTATTACATAATTAATTTACTCTATAAATGACACATTATTTTTTAATTCCCATTCGCAGTTTAAATGCATTATGCGTACAATACGTTGCAAACTATGATAAAAAAACATAAACTTCTTTTTAATGTTTTTTTAGAATTGATATATTAGAATTATCAGATTCACTTGAATAATAAATCCACTTGGTTTTAAGTCAACCAGGAGCACTGTACAGCTGTTTCATCCTTGTTTGGAATCATCAATAGCGCATACTTTTGAAGTTTTACACACACACATACACACATAAACTTGAACCCATGCCTTAACTGGTGTCAGGCCAGCGCCCTAAACTACTGAGGTATGGGTGGATGACCTTTTAACATGTGCACCGGAAAATTATTCTGAACATTTTCCAAATGTGTTGATGCATCTTTCTAATAAAGCTAATTATTTAATAATTTTTAAACACTATGATTAATTTCTTACTGTTTAAATTATAGTTAATGCAGATTTAGTTTTGCAACTCCATGTAATTATTGGCATTACAACAATAAACACAAAACCGGTAAATAACATTTGTATTTTTTATTTGATAACAACTCCCTCTTTAACTTGGGTAAACATGTGTCCAATTTCTATATCCGGCACTAAATGTAGACCTTTATTTCGTTTTTTTTTAAATGTTCAAAAATTCAAACAATAAAGGCTTCAAAAACAATATATAATAGTTTAATTTTTAGTGAATTACAATAATATATTATATTTGTTAAAGTATACTAAAATATTACATTTTCAAAATTATTAAAATTATTTTTATTCTTTTGATTGTTTTACAAAATACATTATTCGCTTTTGTAAAATCATTTAAAATTTTTATTATATTTTTGACATTATGTAATAGTAATTTAAAACCTCTAATAGCTGGTGAATGAATCTATCCATTTTAATGCTAACTTGCAAAGAAACAATAATTAATTTATGTTATTACATAACATCTAGTTTACTTACTGTCTTCAATAAAAAAATATTTTAAAATTAGCAACCAATATATATATATATATATATATATATAAAGGTAACAATAAATTTCATTCATTAATTATTTGATTTTGTACACCCACAATATATTTTAATGTATGTAGTTGAATAGATCAAGAATGTTTAACATTACGACTTTTTACAAATTAACCGCATAATATTTATTATGCGCCAAACAGCAAAAAATAATTACAATGATTTATTATATTAATATGTAAATATAGTTGTAAATTATGCTGTAAATATATACTTGTTGCTATGTAACTGTAGCAAGAAATATAGAAAATAAATTTGTTTAAATATTTCTCAAAATTTTTAATAAATTTTGAATACAATTTACAAGATTTTTTGTTTAGTTACTTAAAAGAAATAATTGTAGTTTCATGCTTTTATAATAAACATAAAGATACACAAAATATAAACACGTATTTAAAAAAATTAAACAATGTGTTTTACAAAACATTTGTTCTAAATTTGCTAATATAATGTCAACAATTTTGAAAGCAAAATAGAAAGTTTTTATTTTTTAAAAAGATTTTTCAAATAATAAATTACATTTTATATTAAATTATATTATTAAGTTTGTATATAATGTAAAACTATATATATATATATATATATATATATATATATATACCCTTTGAATAAATTGGTGTTTAAAATTAAAAAAAATAATTTAAATTAATTGGTTATTTCTTAATGCTTTTTAGCAAAAATAGTTATTAATAATTTAAAATAATGTTAAGTACTTAATAATTGATTCATATTTATTCAGAAATATTTATTTAAAAACGCCGTGTTCACCAAAAACCATATTTTAACAATTACATTTAAACAAACGGAATAACTTAACGCAATTTACATTTTTTAAATAATAATTAATACATTTTTAATTAATGTGCATAAAAACACTATTCAAAAATGTATTTTAATACTCTCACTTTATGTTTCTACAACACAAAATTTATGTTGTTACTACCTCATTAGAAAAATTAAAACTGAAATTAAAGTGTTAATTTATATTAAAAAATTAATTAATTAATTATTTTTCAATGTTTAAATTCTAAATAAATAATTTTTAAAGTATGTTTATATTCAGAAGTTACCATAGTAACCAAAAATTTAAAATAATGTAAAAACCGTTGCTTTGGTTTTTAATTTAAAATATTAATTTGTTGTTAAATTTGAGTTAAAAATTAATTTTTGCATACAAATTAAAACTAAAAATGTGGTATATTTTGTTAAAACGAATCCCACAACCGACACTAGAATGCGGGCCTATGTTCGGTTTCGCTAAAATGTCCAGTGCTGAAAGATGCGTTTCTTGTAAAATATTCAAGGTAGCAAACATCAACAATCAACATTAAGGTTTTTAGTAATATTTTGAGTCTTTTCTTTAAAATATTAAAAACTTATTTTTTGTTTGTTAAAAAAATTATTATTTAACTTAAAAACAATCAAATACACTATTTTGGTTAAATTATAAAACAAAACATAAAACACAAATTTAGTTATTTGCTACCTAGGTACAAAAAGTTTAATAAGTTTTATTTTTTTTATTACAGGAAGTTTGGTTAATTTTTTGTTATAAAATAAAAACACTAAAATTATGTTTTGTAATAATAAAATAGAATTGTTTTTAATACTAATTACTTTTAATTGTAGCTAATAAAACACAGACTTAAAAGTATTAATATATTGGATAATAACAAGTTGCATATATAAACATTTTTATACAAACTGAACATTTTACAGTTAGAACAATATATATATATATAAGCAACAAATATTAAATTGGTTTTATAAAAATTATTAAATAACTCTTATATAAAAAATCTTATTAATCAATTTAATCAGTGGTCTTTTCTAGTAAAATATATTAATATTTTTTAAGCTAAAATGTATTTTACTTATGCCAGGGTTACATATGTTTACAAAAATAATAATTTGTATTGTAATCTCACAAAATTAGTTGCAATTATATCTAAATTTATTTTTGTTTAGATAAAAAACTTAATTTAACAATAACACGGGCTAAATTAAAAATAATTATATTTTTTGAAAATCGATATTTAGTAGTTTTAATATTAATGTTATTTGTTTTATTTTTGTATAATAACACTCAACATGTACAAGCATATTTAAATTTTTTTTAAATGTTTAAATCCATTTTTTTGTTAAACTTTATATTACATAGAACTATATCAGCATTTTAACCAACAGCATACCAAGACACTCAAACCAAGTGGTTTCAAACAAAAGCCATCTCATTATTTTGGAGTAAATTATACATAAAACAATTCATTTACTCTAAAAATTAGAAATGTTTTTCATTTAAAAAAATATTTGACGTTAAATTTTATGTTGGAAATTTTACTCAATCTTGGATTATGAGCCAGTTAATGTTTTATGTACATTTTTTATTAGTTACACTTTATATATATATATATATATATATATATATATATATATATATATATATATATATATATATATATATATATATATACATATATATACACCATTTCAACAATTAACGCAAAAAATTACAAAGGTATTAAATCTAAATTAATTTGTTATGCTAAATTGTTTTTTCGTAAAATATCGGGAATTAAAAATAATGTCAAGTACTTAATAGTTCTTTTATATATACTTGGAAATATTTATTTAAAAAGACC
Source organism: Cardicola forsteri (assembly GCA_025895645.1). Classification (NCBI taxonomy): domain Eukaryota; kingdom Metazoa; phylum Platyhelminthes; class Trematoda; order Strigeidida; family Aporocotylidae; genus Cardicola; species Cardicola forsteri. The sequence goes on along the minus strand of JAKXYG010000418.1, from coordinate 723,949 downwards.
GAGTTGGCCAAAATAGCATATTTTAAAAGCTATTTCTATATTAACGTGGATAATAAGTTAAAATTACACAATTTTTATAATAATTAGTCCATTATTATTTTGTGTGCTTAATTTCATTAAAAATAAACAATAACTACTTTTTAAAATTGATGTTAAACGCACATTCAAATTTGCTCTGATTGTGATGTCATAATAATTATCAAAATAAACATTTAATTATTCTCATTTATATAAATAAAAATAATAAAAAACTTTTTTCTTAATTTTAAATAAAAATTTTAAAACAAATCTAATAAATTATTATTTACGTTTAACCTTGAGATTCCGCTCACCCGCTAATTCTGCTTTCTGATTGCATTGTTTTTGAAGTGGAGAATAGTGATAAAAAATGTTTTCATCTCACCGAAAATGAATACCGTGTTATTAAAGAATTAAAAAATAAAGGATTTTTACCGAAAAGATTAGCAGATTTATATAGAGTTAACCTTTCAACAATTTATCGGATTATCAACGGTCAAAAACCACAAAATTATGATAATGTTGGAAGAAAACGTGTAACAACAAGTACGGATGATCAAAAAATTATTATAGAGTTAAAAAAAATTATAATTAACCTATTTCAGAAACCAAAAGAAAGAGTTTAAACAATTTTACTTATTCTACAATAAGAAACAGAGCAATTGAATCCGGTTTAACTCTACAATCACCAAAGATTAAGCCATTTATTACCAAAAAACAAAAGGATATTAGCCTTTTTGTAAACTATAGAGTGAACGACACTTATGTTACTGGCGTTTTGTATACTTTGCTAATGAAACAATGATTTGGGATAAACCATTTGGGTTTAAAAACAAAGTGTTGTGTGGGACGAGTTTTCAAAAATATTCACTCCCGGTTGTTAGAAAAAGAAAGCCCACCCTCGACAAGTAATGTGTTGGTTTGGTATTAAGTATAATCAACTTATCAAATAGAGAATTATATCTGGTACCATAACTAGTAAAAATTTTATTTCAGTTATAAAGGATGTTTTTCATTATGCAATGCAGTACACTTACACAGGGTTACTACTGTTTTTCAGGACAATGCTCCATGTCATACGTCCAAAAAGGTAACGTCATATTCATCTAAGTTCACTATATTTGCTTTATATTTACATTTAGACAGTAGAGGAGCTAAAATCAGAAAAACTATCTTTTACTCAATTGCCACCTAACAGCCCGGATATCAATGTTATTGAAACTTTTTTCAGTATGCTAAAGCGCAATATCAATAAGCATACTGAAATTGAGGATTTATATAAACGCATTTGGTTTGTTGTTCAATATGAGATGAAACAAGAATATATCAACACTCTCATCGACAGCATTCCAAAACGCCTAGATCAGGTTGTTCAAAAAAAGGCGATCACATAGATTATTGAATTTTTTGAACTTTGTAATGTTCTTAACCATTTGGTAACTGAAAAAATTGCATGTAATCTGTATTTTTATTAATAGTTGACGTTATAAATCATGTTAATCATTTTACTCCATTTCCAATTTTGCACCCGTTGATATTTTATACAATTTTTTTTACTTACAATATATATGTATATATAATTATAGTTTTTTTCAATTATTATATAGTATTGTATATATTATAATTGAAGTGACGTTTCTCTTGTATGCTATGTAGTTGCTAGAGAGGTTTTAGTTTAATAATCACTTTTTTGCAGTACTTGTTGTGAGGGTTGTATATATATATATATAATGTTACTTGTATTTTAATTATCAGATAATATTGTACGTTTTATAATTAAAGTGATGTCTTTGTTGAATGTTATCTAACTGTTATAAATGTTTCAGTTTAATAACTATGTTTTTAACACTAATTAGTTTAAGAGTTGTATATATATATATATTGAAGAACAATATATTACGGGTTATATTTATGCTTTTTTTCCCATTTATTTATTAGTTTTGTTTTGCTTTTCTTTCTTAAATGTTTTACTAGAAACATTTTTTGGTAAGCAAAGCATTGACTAAATTTATAATACAAGCCCACAGTTACAAATAAATAACTCATCAATGTAGTACAATAAAGTATATTGAAAATAATACATTTAAAAATAATGTAACAACTCTGTTGTAAATTTAACAAAATTATACTAAAATACAACAATTGTATTGCATTATTGTTTGTGTATTTTTAAGCAATTAGTTATACATTGTATGTAAGGCTTAAAAAATAAAATGCAATGGTAATATAATTATGTCTTATTACTTAATGTATCTTTTTAATTTATATAATTATACATATATTTTGGTAAAATAAAGTGTCAATTAAAATGCAGCTAAATTTTAATAAATTAGATAAAGAATAAAAACAATACACATTTTAAAATACTTACATTATTTTAGAAAATTATAACAAATAATTGTATAAAAAATTATTTGCAAGTAATATATTATTACTGTTCAATAAGCATTTGTGAATAATACATAAATAAATGTCTATTAATAAATTTAGCATTTGTAATGACTTTATAACATTTTCACATATATAAACAACTACATTATTTTACTTATGTGATATTATATATATATTGTAAATAATTTTAATTTACAAAATAATAACAAAAGTGCTTGTATTATATTTATTTTAAAAAATTACAAATTGTATTACATAATAAACTACTACATACACTATTTTTCTTAGGTTACCAAATTAGAATATTGAAATAATAAACAATAATAATCTAATTGTGTACTAAATTTAGAACCAAAATTTTGTTACATTTTTTGTCAATATTAAATTAAGAAAAACGAAAATAAAAAAAATTAATTAAATTAGTCTTGTTTTATACTAATAATTTATTCTAATTACTAAACCAATTTTAAAATAATTGAATTTTAAAAATTGATTTAAAATACACATGCTAACTATTATGTAAGACAAATATTATTACTAATTAAGTTTACAAACACACACCCAGCATTTGTTCACTTATCGATAATGCATTTTTTGTACCAAGACGTTCAAAAACTTTCCTACATATCCAATTGGTTTGACTAAAATATGTTTGCAAAAACACTATCGTAATTGAAAATAACAGTATTGTAAAAATAACGTATTTGTTTTTATTTATTTATTATTTATTATTGTTATTATTTACATGCTTTGCAAGAAACATTTTTTTGCAAATGAACATTGTTGAAAAGTTAAACAGAAGCCCAAATTTCGTGCCGATAGCGGCACACATTAATGGTTACCCATGTTCGAATCTAACGCTATAACATGATACCATAAATATTCAACACTGGGTTTCCCTAAAGATCGGACTAGAGAACATAATCCAAATTGGATAAATAATAGATTAAACGAAAGCAAACACTCATGCACTTTTTCCATATTACGTCATCTACTACAAACCAAACATCAGATCAAGTTCAAAAATTGTTTTCAAGTGTTAATTACTTCTTAAGCTTTGAATATGTTGAGAGATCTCGAATATGATTATATTTACACATTAAAACCAACTCTATGGGTACAAAAACAGTTCGTCATTACGTAGATTAGTTGTAATATTTGTGTTTGTGTATGATTCTGAGTTGTACTAACTTAAATGTCTCGTAATTCAAAGAAAACATGAGACAACAAAATGTTTCCATGTATTTGAACATTTTGCCAAACGTTTTGTTTGATCCCATAAAACATTCATTTCAATTAAATCTTCCCGAATAGTTCTTAGCCAAGTTTTCAGTGATCTTCGAACCTTTTTTTTACCATTTACAATTGTCCATACCAAAACCTTTTTTGCTGGTCTTTTGGGCGGTAAACGTAGAATTTGACCAAATAATTTTCTTCGTCTAATTGTAATAATGCCATGGAGTGAACGAGAGTCAGTTCTTTTCATGATCTCATCATTTGAAATGTAATCGCTCCAGGTAATTTTAGAATACTTCTAAGACACCGGCGATGAAAAATATCTATCATCTTATCAATTTCGTTTGTTTGCTTCCAAGTTTTACTCTCACATATTACTGTAGAAATAATTATTAATGCGTATAAACGAAGTTTTGTCTTCAGACGGATGGAAGAACATGATCATATTGATTTGAGTCTACTAAAAACTGACATTGCCTTTCCAAGTCTGGCTTTAACATCAATTTTGGTTTGTCCGTCTTTACCAATGATGCTTTCCAGATATGTAAAAGAATCAACAGTATTAATATTTTGTCTATTAATTTTGATGGGCAAACCATTGTTTGACTTAGTGCATAGCACTTTTGTCTTTGAACAATCAATCTATGAGCCAATACGTGAACTGATATCACTGAGACGTGTTGTCATATTTTGCATTATTTCTGGAGTTTCACTGAGTAGACCAATATTATCTGCAAAATCCAAATCTGTTAATCTGCCATGGTTCTATTTTATACCATAAGACAAATGATTCATGGACCGTTTCATAATAAAATTAATTACCAAAAGAAACATAAATGGTGACAAAATACAAGAATGCACAAAATGTATTCATTTTATAGTTTACGTCTTTTTATATTTTTATTTAAAAATATTTCACAGTCAAATAAGATTTTGAGTTTTGACTAAAGATAGTAAAAGTAGAACATAAATCTAGTACCTTAATCATTTTTTTCATTGATACTTTATTATGAGTAAATTATAAATTATTATAAATATTTTATTAATGGTTTGTTTTCACTATGTTTTCTATACATGTTTTAAATTAATTAATAAAATATATAAATGAAAACAGTTTTGGAAAAATATTCGACAACGTATACATTTTTACGATTTTTACAATTTAATTAATTGACACAAAATGTTAAATTAAATTTTAATTTGTTTTAATGGATTTAACTAATTTTCTTTCAGTAAATATTTAAACAACTAGTTTTTGATTTGTTTATTCATTGTTAATAATTTGTCTTAACATTTTTACAATAGAGTTCTATTCATTATAGTTTTGTCAAGCATTTAAAATAATGTAACTGACAAACGTTTATTTATGTAAAACTATTTTTTATAATACAATAATATTTTTTTAATCACATTTACAAAGTATGATTATTAAAACATGTTTTAATTGCATGCTACAAATTTGTAATAAAAACATTTTCTAATGTTTTGACTAATACAAAAAAAACCAAAACAAAACATTCATTTATATATTTTTGTCAATGCACAATTGATTAGTATACACGGAACCAGATAGACAGGATTAAAAAAAAACATTTTTTAATTAATGTACAAATTTTACCATTTATAAAAAATCTAATTGTAATTGTAATACATAAAATTATTATGTTTTCAGTTTTATAAAATAATTTTTAGCTTTTTTGTTAATTTAAAAATTCAATTACAAATTGTTCAAATTTGACCATTTGTTTTCTTAACTTATTAATTAATTTGTTTAATTAATTTTTTCAAAGTTTTACTTATAAAAAAATATTTTAGGAGAAATGTAAAACTTTTGCTAGTTGTTTTCTTGTGTAACGTAAAAAAACTCAATAATAAAAATAAGGTATACGGCTTCAGATGTTTGAAATGTATTAAATACTCAACATTTTTTTATTTTGCTATATTATACAGTTAAATGCCAAACAGGCGTCAACGAGCACTAAATCAAGAAAAATGACTCTGCGCGAATTGATGCAGCGAACACAAAATTCGGCAAGTTGCTTCAACCAATAAGATGTGCATTATTGTAATAAGTTTAAATATACTACTTATAATCAATTGTGTAAATAATAAGCAGGACAATTGCCAAAAAAGGTTTCTTTATTGGTTATGTAAAAATAGTGAATATTTTATATTAATAAATAATTTTTTTGAGTTTATTCTTTATATGTTTTGTGACAAATAGTGTTTGTTATTATTATTATTATTATTATTATTATTATTATTATTATTATTATTATTATTATTACTACAAAACCCTTTTGCTTTAAAAATTGTTGTAGCTAAAAAAGAGCGACATTTTGTTTGTCGTGTTACGAATTGGGCAATATAGCCATTTCCGTACACTTATGTTTATCTTTTAATAAATACTTATAAATCAACAATAATTTCACGTACTTTATTTTATACATGTGAATTGTTAAATTGTATTGTCGATAAATGTTTGCTAATTGCAACAGAAATTTGATAAACAATTTTTGTACTTTTGTTAATGTTTGTAGATAAATTTTCGTCGTTATTTGGGTTCATTGAATCAATGGAATAAAAGTTTGATAATGCCTGGTGACGCAGCGGTGTTAATTTTAAATTTTGATCATTTTGAAAATTTGGTGTATTTAATTTCACATATGTCATTTAAGTAAGTGCATTTATAATGTTGTTGACATTTTCTTTTTTTATAAATTAGTAAAACATAATTTTATAAAGTATTTAAAACAATAAAATATTGTTAAAACAGTAGAATTATAAATATATAAACCATTATTCAATACATTAATTAAATAATTAAAAAATAATGCATAAATATTTAAAGTGCATTTGTTTAAAAGTAATTTAAGCTAGACATTTGGATATTTTAATGCTTTAATAATTAATTTAAATTATCTGAATATCTCTATATAACTAACAATAATTCTCATATATGGTAAAGTTCTAGTGAAAGGGTTCTCTCACTTGCTAAACCGGTAGTAACGTAGCAGCATTTAAGAACACTGGGTAATTAGAATTGATCAGATTCACTATAAATAACAATTTTACAGATTGAAGGTCATCCACTCCTAGCTCAGTGGTTAAAGGCGCTGGCCTGACACCAGATAGGGCGTGGGTTCAACTTTATAAGTGTGTGTAAAACTTGAAAGGTATGCGCTGCTGATAATTCCAAATAAAGATGAAACAGCTGTACAGTGCTCCTGGTTGACTTGAAAACCTAGTAAATTTATTGTTTAAGTGAATCTGACAATACTAATATAACATTTCTAAAAATAATTCTCATAATCGATTTTTTAATAAATGTATTAAAAATAGACCTTTTGTGTACAACACATTTTAATTAAAATGTTATATATATATTATAAAACCCTTTGCTATAAAAAATAAGCATGGGACAATAAGATAACAACTGCAGTAAAAAACAAAAACAAAGTCCTATAATTTAAAAAGAACATAAAACAACAAAATTTTTCTACGTATTTGAACACTTTGCCAAACGTTTTGTTTGATCTCAAGAAACAATTATTTTAATTAGATCTTCCCGAATAGTTTTTAGCCAAGTTTTTCTGTGGTCTACTAATATTTCTTTTATCACTTTTAATCGTCCAATCCAAAACCGTTTTTGCTGGTCTTTCGGGCAGTAAACGTAGAATTTGACCAAATAATTTTTTTTGTTTAATTCTAATAATGTCATGTAGTGAATGAAAGTCAGTTCTTTTCATGATTTGATTATTTGAAATGTGATCGTGACAAGTAATCTTTAAAATACTTCTGAAACACCAGCAATAAAAAATAGCCACCATTTTATCAATCTTGTCTGTTTACTTCCAAGTTTAACTCCCACATATTGCCGTAGGAATAATTATTGATGCGTACAAACAAAGTGTTGTCTTCAGACGAATGGATGAACATAACTATATTAATTTAAGATTATGAAAAACTGACAGTGCTTTTCCAAGTCTGGCTTAAACATTAATTTCGGTTTTCCCGTCTTTACTAATAATGATTCCCAGATATGTAAAGAAATCAGTAGTATCAATATTTTGTCTACTAATGTTGATGGGCAAAAAATCGTTTTTTAAATTGCGATAATTTAAAAATATATTTATTTTTAATAAAATATAAATTTGCAACATTTGCATGGGTATATTACAAGTCAGACATAAATATATTTAGCTTGTAAGTTTACAATGTTAGACCATAATTGGTATACAAACATCGCACAATTATTTTTTTGCTGAAATTGTCCAGTCGACAACTGAGCTGCTGGTAGTTGCAACTGATTTTATAAAATTAATGTTTATAGTAAATCTAATTAATGCTACTAACCCGTTGTTATCCAATTTTGTATGTTACCATCGCTAATAAGCAAGTCAATAATCCTTTCTTTTATAGTTATTTATCATATAAATATTGGCCTACTGCACAAGCTTAATAGTCTATATGGTACGGTTTAACTATGTTTAATAATCGTTTTTGTAAATAGTTAAAATATCTGTTTGCTAAAATGGCTTTTATGCAAAATATGCAAATAGTAACAATTAACTAAAATTAATAATACAATATGTTTTTTTAAAATACATATTACTACTCATTATTATTACTAAAAAAATTAAAATTATTATGTAGAATGTTTTATAAATATATTATTTACCTGTATTATTTTATTTATAAAATGATATTTTCTAACGATTATTTTAATAATATTTTAAAAGTATACTGTACTTCAATAAATAAACAATAGAAGGAATATAAATATTGTTTCTTAATAATATGACAATTTGTATTATATATTTATTATTACGATACAGTTTAATTATTAATTTGCTTCTACTGGAATAAATTAACATTACTTAATCGCATGCAATTATATGATTATAATCAAATTGTAGACTGTAAATTACTTAATTTGCATTAAATTATGACATAGATAAGAATTAGTTTTATATGATTGCATAGTGCATAATTATATATATATATATATATATATGTATATACTGTTTTTAAATAATAAACAGAGAGATTCAGGATTATATTACATTTTCTATATTGCACAAATACGGCGCCTTCATTGATCACGACGCAATGCAACAAAAGCGCAAATTTCTTCAAGTATTTGGGGGTATGAAAAACTAACAATTTTGTTTTCCCATTAAAATAAAATTATTATGATTTTATTTACCGATAAATTAGTACAATAAATACAATACATATTTACTTTATATAAACATATGTATATAGATAACACAAATAAATAACTTTTTATTATTTATTATTGAAAAAACCAGAAATATTGTAGTCAGCAAAGTAATGAAATAATTAATAATATTTACAAAAATATTTAAACAATTTATATAAGTTTATAAATAAAAATATTTCAATCAATATTTTTCTAAAAATAACATTATCGGATCTAAATCTAGTTGAAAAACAAGACAATGGTTTGCAACCTCACTTTTTGAACATAAATATTACAGATAAAACTGCAACACAGTGCAATTTAGGCAAATAAGTTAAAATATAATTATGGGATTTAGTTAACACTGACATAAATTTTAATTTGCAAAATGTTACGTATTTATTTATTTTCACCACTTTAAATGTTTTACGGGAAACGCATTTTTTCAGATGTAGACGTGTTTGGTGAAGCCACAGATAATCCCGTATTTAGTGCCGCTGGTGACACTCGAATCCATGTCTACCAGGTCTAAAAGAAGCGCTGTATTGCTAGACCACTCCGGCATAAACATTTAAATTACATTTACATATACAATGTTGTAGGCTCTGTGCCTTTTAGAGTAAAATGGTTTTGTAATAATGGTAATAAAAATAATTAAAAAAAACTTTAAAAATAATTGCAAATTAAGTTTTATTATAGATTATCTGTAAATTAAAAAATAATAAGAAGAATTGCCAAACTTTGTATAATTCAATTTGTAAAAAATTTTAATTTACATTTTTGCAAGTTTCTTATAAAATTTTAATTTAAATGTTTTTTACTCCTTTAAAACTTCAAATTATGTAACAAATTTCTACGTTTTTTAAAACTGCCAGCTTTTAAAAATGTTTCAGCAATAAAATTAAGAATTTACATGTAACACATAATTTATTGATATTGTAATTAATAACGATGTAAGTAAATTAATGGACGAAATAAACCGTTTTTACAATGACGTAATATTTGAATATTAATTTTGTAAGATAAAATAAGATAATTATAAAAAATACTCTTAAAATTATAACTTAATGTCAAGTTCTCATTTTTATTTTAATGGTTTTTGTAAAAAATATTTTTTTAGTATTTTATTAATTAAAAAATATTTAAATTATTAGAATTTGATAATAAAAATTTAATTAAACATATAAGTAATTAGTTAAATATAAACAAAAACATATTATGTTGGTTTTAATTTAGCATTATTATTTTTTATCATAATTTTATAAATATAGCTTTTTTTTAGTTTTGTACTATATATATCTATAGTTTTAAATTAAAAATTTTTCTTTAGCGTCATTAAAATAAATTAACAATAACGATACTAATTACAACTCTCACAACAATTATTGCAAAAATGTGATTATTTAACTAAAACCTCTCTAGCAACTACATAGCATACAAGAGAAACGTCACTTTGATTATAAAATATACAATGCTGTATAATAATTGAAAAAAAAAAACTATAATTATATATACATATATATATATATATATATATATATATATATATATATATATATATATATATTGTAAAAAAAAATTGTATGAAATATCAACTGGTGCAAAATCGAAAATGGAGTAAACTGATTATCATGATTTATAAAAACAACTATTAACAAAAATACGGATTACATGCAATTTTTTAGTTACCAAATGATTAAAGACATTAGAAAGTTTAAAAAATTTAATAATCTATGTGATTGCCATTTTTTTAAACAACCTGATTTAGGCGTTTTGGAATACTGTCGATGAGAGTGTGGTTATATTCTTGTTTCATCTCATATTGGACAACAAAACGAATGCGTTCACAAAAATCCTCAATTTCAGTATGCTTATTTTGTTGCGCTTTAGCATACTAAAAACGTTTTTAATAACATTGATATCCGGGCTGTTAGGTGGCAATTGAGTGAAAGATAGCTTTTTCAATTTTAGCCCCTCTGCTGTTTAAATGTAAATATAAAGCAAATATAGTGAACTTAGATAAGCGTGACGTTACCTTTTTGAACGTATGACATGGAGCATTGTTCTGAAAACAGTAGTAACCCCCGTGTAAGTGTGTTGCATTTCATAATGAAAAACATCCTTCATAACTGAAACAAATTTTTCACTATTTAAGATACCAGATATAATTCTCCACTTGATAGGTTTTTTCATTTTATGTTTTCTACTTTGAATGTTTTACGAAAAACATCTTTCAGGTTAATTATACTTAATATCAAATCAACACATTACTTGTCAATGGTGGGCTTTCTTTATAACAACCGGTAGTTAATGTTTTTGAAAACTCGACCCACACAACACTTTGTTTTTAAAGCCAAATGGTTCGTGCCGAATCATTGTTACATCAGAAAGGTATACATAACGCCAATAACAAAAGTGTCGTTTACTCCATAGTTTACAAAAGGCTAATCTATCATCTTTTTGTTTTTAGTAATAAATGGTTTAACCTTTAATGATTGTAGAGTTAAACCAGATTCAATTGCTCTGTTTCTTATTGTAGAATAAGTAAAATTGTTTAAACTATTTCTTTTGGTTTCTGAAATAGATTTATTATATTTTTTAAAATTCTATAATAATTTTCTGATCATCTGTAGTAGTTGTTACACGTTTTTTCAACATTATCATAATTTTGTGGTTTTTAACCGTTAATAATTCGATAAATTGTTAAAAGGTTAACTCTGCATAAATCTGCCAATCTTTTGGGTAAAAATCCTTCATTTTTTAATTTTTTTAATGACACAATATTCATTTTCGGTAAAATGAAAACATTTTTTACCACTACTGTCCATTTCACAAACGATGCAATTAGAAAGCAAAATTAGCAAATTAGCGGAATCTCAAGGTTAAACGTAAATAATAAATTATTCGATTTGTTTTAAAAATTTTTGTTAAAATTAAAAAAATTTTTAAATTATTTTTATTCATATAGGTTAGAGTAATTAAATGTTTATTTTGATAATTACTATAACATCACCATCAGGGCAGATTTGAATGTTCGTTTAACATCAATTTTAAGGATTAGTTATTGTTCATTTTTAATGAAATTAAGCACACAAAATAATAATAGGCTAATTATTACAAAAATGATATAATTTTAACTTATAATCCACGTTAATATAGAAGTAGCTTTTAAAATATACTATTTTGGCCGACTCAGTCTTTTTAAATAAATATTTCCAAGTATATATTAAAGAACTATTAAGTACTTGACATTATTTTTAATTCTCAATATTTATGTTTGCGAAAAAACAATTGGATATAACAATTTAATTTAGATTTAATACTCTTGTAATTTTTTGCGTTAATTTTTGAAATGGCTGTATGTACTGTTTAATCTGTTAAATTCAATTTTAAAAATAAGTGCATTAAAACAAAATAATTTTACCAATAAAATCGTACCAATAATATAATTAATAGAAATTATCAAATTAATTCTAACGATATTTTAATGCTTTTATATGCCAAGACAGGTGTATCAAATAACATTATTTATAATAAATTTATAAACTCTTTATTATATATATATATATATATATTATATATATATATATATATATATATATATATATATATATATATATATATATATCCAGTAGTTTCTTATTCTTTTAAAATAATGAAATGTAGTTATTTCGTCTAAATTAGATTAGATAACGTAAAAACATTTTTATTTTATTATTATTGCTAAATTAATGTTTTTAGTAAAATGAAAACATTTGTAATTTAATAAATGATGTAACAAAAGTTAATCTTTTATAATGTAATAACTTCAACAACTGGATACACATTTATTATCTATTATTTTTGTACGATCTGAAATACTGTCATTTTAAACGAACAAATTATGAATTTAAAGCATTGGCTTCCCTTTATTATTAGAAAAAGTATTAGAAAACGTGAACTGTAAGGTAAATATAGTTTTTATATATTTGTCAGCTACAAATGTATAAAATTTATATACATACATATATGCATATATGCATATATATATATATATATATATATATATATATATATAGAAAGAGAGAAAAATTAAATGTTAGTAACTGATAAAAATAAACCAAATAAATTTATTTCACAGTTTTTAGTTGAAATAGAATATATCAGAGTTGCCGAGGTACAAAATTAAACTCACACTTGGATAAGCACGGGTTTGAGTGCCACTACCAACATTAGAATGGTGGCCTTTGTTTAGTTTATGCTAAAATATTTACCTACTGAACAATGTTTTTTGTAAAGCATTTAAGAAATAATAATAACAATAGTAATAATAATAATAATACTAATCATCTAGGTTATCAAATAAACAATTGAAATATAAGCCTTTATTTCTTTACAATTTTTCTTCAATTTTAGATAAACTTGGAATAGTGAATGTGGCCTATTGGCCGTTAATACTTGAGTTGGCATCTCCAGGAATCAAACGCATTTTGCAAAACCAGTGGAGTTTTAGTTATTTACAAGAAGCTGAAAATCAGGTTTGCAAAATGTTTTTTCTAAAATAATTTTATGTGTGCATTGTAGTAGGCAATAATAATTTTTTTAATATTAATAATGAAACAAACACGACAGAACACGTTATTTTTTAATTACAAAAGTATTATTAATAAATAGAAAGGGTTAAATTTAAAACCTAATTACCAATTATACTAATATATATATATATATATATATATATGCATTATCAAAAAATTTACGAAATGTAATTTTTCTATTTACTATATATAGACTCATTAGAAAAAAATATATATTGTTGAATATATGTGTGTGTGTGACTTTTAACTTTTAATTATACATTAATTAATTGTTTACATAAATGTAAATCTATAGGTAATTGAATTAGTATATTTTTCAGTTAATAGTTAAAAAACTCTTTAGATAATTGTTTTTAATTATTACAATTACTATAATTGTTAGTAAAATTGAATCAATTTGTTTATAATTATAGTAAAAATTGTTATTTTTAAATTTCAACTCCAGAGATGTTTATGGCATACTTATCACAACGTGTCCATCATAATTTAATTGTTATGTCCAAGCTTACAATGCTTATTTGTATATTGTAACAAATAAATATGCTAACTTTAACGTTACATTTCTTCCATACAAATTTATTAAAATAGATAAAAAACTTTATTAATTATCAAAAACATACTTAACATGGTTTACTAAACTGGTTATACTGTCAATAATAGAATAAAAATTATTTTTTATAAAAATGTTTTCTTCAAGTTATTTCTTACATAATTTTAATTAAAATGTTTTAATTTAAATACGTGGTTATTGTTTAAAGTCAATGCCTTGTTAATTGTACAATTGAAACGCACTAATTTTGAACTCACGCATTCAAACTACTTGTTTATAGTGTGCTACATTCTTCAAATTGTACACAGTTATATTAAATGTTTTTACAGATAGATATCAATGTTTTGTTGCGGTTTTATTTTTAAAACATGTTTTAATTTATACAATTGGAGCGATTTTTAACTCTATCGTAGCTGATTTCACGTTCGGGTAAAAAGAGTTAGAATTCAAGGCCATAAACATGGCGTTTTTGAAAAAATATGGCTACAAACATTTTATAAAATTACGGTAAGAAAGTGAAAAGATAGTTTCAATAACAGACTTTAGTATAATCCAAATAAAGATTAAATATTTGTTATGTAGCATTTTAATACTCAACGGTACTAAGTGATACAAGGCTCAAATTTGGACCTCGGTGGTCATGAGTTCGAATCCCACTACCCCCCGCAATAAAATGCGGGCCCACGTTTGGCATCGCTAAAATGTCCACTGCTGAAAAATGTTTCTTGTAAAGCATTCAAAGTAATAAACATTAAAAAAATTAAAAACAATATTTATGGCCTCGTGTTCTTTAAAAGTAATGGGGGTTTTAAAATTATGTAAATAAAAAATTAATTTTTGGTAAATTTTATAAATTACTTTTTATTTTTATGCAACTAGCAGAATTTGTGAGTTTGACATTAACTGGAACATAATTGTACTTCGATTTACAAAACATGTTTAAATAATAATGCAATAATACATAAACGGTAGTTAAACATCCAATGCTGTGTATTTCAGTTCTATTTTTAAATTTACATTTTTGCAGATTGAAACACAAATAATTCAACCGGTTATTAAAGAATTTCAAAATTTATTGAATGTAAATGTCAAAGAAAATAATACAACTAAATGTCATATGACGTTATTAAAAGTACGTTTGATATATCTACTAAATATCTAGTGTTTACGTAATGGATTATTTTTTAATATATTGTTTATGTTATGTTAAAATCTTTTTTTTCAATTGTCTTTCCTTTTCGAAATGCTAAATACAAAGAATGGTTAATAGCAATTTGATTCGGTATCAACTCAAGTTTTGATTATTGACACAAGATTGTGTTTTAATTTTGTTGTCAAACATTTAAGCAATACAGATTTAGACAAAAAAATGTACTTTACATGAAAAATGTCAAATAACTTAACGTTTATTTTATCAACATAATAAAACATGAAATAAATGAATTAAATGTTTGAACATATTCCAATAACTGAATTTCAATAAAGTTATGTTATCTAACGCACAATGCTAAACAGATTTTTTAATTAAATGTATACAAATCAAATTAAAATAAATGTACAATTTGTGGTTTTTATTTTATTTGTTGAAATAAAATAATAACAATTTAATTGGAAAAAAAATGTTAACGTTTAAATGTAACATTTAATGATTTACATTTTAATGAAAACATTACATTTATTTATTTAAATAATATATAAATAAATGTTTTAATATATATTAAAATTTTTAACTTTCACCAAAATTAGTCCTTTATTTACTTTTATTTTTTTTAATAAATAACATTTAATAAACTATTTATCTTATTTTGTTATTAAGTCATTATTATTGCAGTTTTAAAATGTTTATCCAACAATATTCTAAAGCGTCTATTTTGGTTTCTAAAATATAATTTGTTTACTATATATGCCATTCTTGAAATAAAATGCATTAAACGCAATTAGTTGAAATGAGTTGTAATGTATAAAACGATTCTACTTTTTGTTAATTAAATTAATTGTATTATTTAGAGTTTGTTTAATAATATCAATCAAATTAAAATTGTTGGAATACAGTTTTATTGATTAATTAAATTAATAATTAATAAATCAATGTTACTACTACATTTTTTAAATCAAAATAATCAAACCAATCAGTTTAATAATAATTAATTAAATACGACTTTGTAAAACGTTTAAACAATTTTATTATTTGCAAGTACTTCTACTTTTTAAAACTATGACATGTATGAAACTTTTATAATAATGAATTACTTTATTTATTATAGAGATTGTCGAGACAGCACTGTATAGGTTTATATACTATTAGGACGACACCAAATTACGATCGATAAGTGACTCATCGGACGAATTATAATGATTGTGTGACGGACAGCCAGTGGAGTGGATAACAAGCCCACTCCTATATATGTTATGTGTAATTTGGAATATTTGATTCTGGTCTAAACCTTGTGTTATGTTCTTGTTTTGAACCCTGGGACGAGTGGGTTAGCAAGTCAAACTACTCAGATAATAAGTAGCTCAGTTGAACGCTAATCCGCCCAACATATTCTTTACAGATGATTTAAAAAATGCATAAAATTATTTTTATAATCAGTTTAGCACAATTTATTTTAAGTTATTGTTCTTATGAATACATTGGAACACACAATTATTTCAATCTTTAATGTTTCCTGGTACTCATTTTACCCTGAATTGTATTTTTGTGCAATTTTGGCGCATATATCTATTATTTTTAGTACTTTGAATGTTTTACAAGAAACATCTTTTAGATGTGGACATTTTACCGAAGCCGAACGTAACTCGCATTTTGCATCAGTGATGGGGTTTGAACTTATGTCCTCCTAAGTCTATGTGGGGCGCTACGTTCATATACACATATAACTGTCTACTTTTATTATTTTGTATTTTAAATATAACAATGTTTATAACATTATACATAAATTTTATTAAAAGATTATTTTGATTAAACAATGTTTCTGTTAATTACAATAAATAGCATTATTTGTACAATTTAAATTTTAATATATAGAAAATAATAAAAAATAAATTTATTATTGTTTTATTTATTTTTACAACTTTGAATGTTTTACGTGGAACATCTTTCAGTAGTGGACAATTTAGCGAAACTGACTATAAACCGGTAGTTGAATTCGATTCCATGTCCTCCAAGACCAAATTGAGCGCAGCACCACTAAACCGCCCCGACATTTTTTACCATTTAAAGTATAATGTAATATTTACAAAAATATTTTAAAAATAGCATTTTATTACAAGTAGTACAAAGAAAAATTGGACATTAAAAAAAAAAATTTTGTTACAACCAAAAATGCACTGATAAAGAATAAATATTTTTATATTTAAGCATTTTCAAACAACTGTGATATTAAAAATTAGAAATTAAAAGAAATAATGTTTTACTTAAAAGAGAATTATTAAAAATATGCACTTATTATTCATTATTCTGTTTATCATTATTTTATAAAAATTAATGGCTATTAAAACGTTTTATTATTATATGGTATATGATATGTATAAATATGTATATATATATATATATATATATATATATATTATATTTGCTACTTTGAATGTTTTACGAGAAACATTTTTCAGCAATGGATAATTAACGAAGCCAAACGTGGGCCCGCATTTTAGTGCCAGCGATGGGATTCAACCCATGTTCACCGAGGTCCGAATTCGAGCGCTGTACCGCTAGACCACCCCGGCATATATATATATATATATATAGTATTTACTATTATTATTTTTTTATTATTTATTGTTATTACTATTATATTATGTTACTAGAATATTAAATTAATATTATTATTATCTTTTATTTAAGTTAACATATTTATTTATTTCTATAATTATTATAGCTTAATCGAATTAAAATGAAAACACTTTCCAGTGATGAAGAATATTTTAATAAACAATTTTATTCGGAGGTATCGTTTAAAAATTTATCTCTAATTTTGTTTTGTAAAGTATTTTAGTGTAAGACTTATTTTTATAATATTTGTTAAGTAAATTCTTTTATTTAAGTTATTTTGAAAATTGTATAATGTTTTTATGGTTTTTTCTTACGACGAAAATTAATCTAATCATTGTATTATTTCTTCATTAATTATTTGATTTTATTGCTTAAATAATTGTTGAAAAACATTTAATAGCACATAGAAATTGTGAAATGTCACATGAATATTATGTCAGTAGAAAGATAGAAACCTACAATCTCATCTATTTTAAATGTCTATACATTTTTTTATTTAAAAGTTACAAAATTATTAATTAATTATTTGTTTTCTATAAATAAGAAGTTTTTAAATAGTGTTACCAACAATGGAATATTTTTTGATTTATTATTATTATTACTATTACAAAAACCTTTTGCTTTAAAAATAAGCAAGGGGCAACAAGATAACAATTGCAGCAAAAAAAAAAAGTTCCATAATTTTTAAAAAATCATCAGACAAAATTTTTTGACGTATTTGAACATTTTGCTAAACGTTTTGTTTGATCTCATAAAACATTCATTTCAATTAAATCTTCCCAAATAGTTATTAGCCAAGTTTTCTGTGGTCTACCAACTTTCCTTTTACCATTTTCAATTGTCCATTCCAAAACCGTTCTTGCTGGTCTCTTGGGCGGTAAACGTAGAATCTGACCAAGTAATTTTCTTCGTCTAATTGTAATGATGTCATGGAGTGAACAAAAATCAGTTCTTTTCATGATTTCATTAACTAAAATGCAATCAGACCAAGTAATATTTAATATACTTCTAAGACACCGGCGATAAAAAACATCAACCATCTTATCAATTTTGTCTGTTTGTTTCCACGTTTCACTCCAATATATTGCTGTAAGAATGATTATTGATGCTTACGAAAAGAGTTTTAATTAAATTATGCAAATTATTAGTTTTAGATTATTAACTTGTTTCTTGCCCTAATCATAAGTTACTAAACAATAATAATAAATTATATATTATTATATATTATACAAAACCCTTTTGCTTTAAAAATAAGGATCGGGCAATAAGACAGCAAGTACAGCAAAACAACAACATTAACAACAAAGTCTCGTTGGCATTGAAGATTCTGCAAATTGAAGATTGAGCTTCTTTTCAGTTTTCACTCAACCCTGTCATCTGTGTAACTCTGTCATCCAGATACGTGCAATCACTTCTTTGTCGTTGTTTGCCAAAATGGCGTCTTTTTGCATTGTTTCCGTAGCAGTATAAATATTTTTTAGAGGCCAGGTTGCTAACCTTGCGCGCTTAAACCCTCCTTTTTTATCCAGGCTTGGGACAGGCTAGATTGGTTTATTTCTGATTCAAACTATGCGCAGTTGAATAATAAATAACATTTGTAATTGACAAGATGCATTAATTAACATAATCAACATAAATTAAAGGAAACTATTTAGAATACATTTAATATTCTTAAAAATTATATTTAATTTATTTATTACATTTATTCATAATTCCAAATAACAATATTAGAAGACGTCAACTGTAAAATAAATTTATTTTGTATTTGCTTGACAGTTACAAACATATTAAGTTTTAGTGTATATTCATTCATAAACTAAAATATAAGTAAAGACGGTTTACTAATAGACAAACGAATATACTCAAAGATAGATATTAACTTCCAACCAAGCCATAATTAACCTAATTGTGACCTTAAAATATTGAGTTCCATTTATAATTCCAACTGAAAATGTTAATTGCAAACTCTTCTATACAAACAAACTGGGTTGTAATAAGTCAATATAAACACATTAAAATATTTTCAACATATTGCAAGCTTAAAAAGTAATCAACATCTTTAATTATTTTTTGAAATCAATTTGGGCAATTATCTCAGAGGTTAATGGCACTGGCTTGAGAACAGATAGGGTACGGGTTCAACTTCATGTGTGTGTGTAAAACGTGAAAGGTATACGATTTTGGTGATTCTAAATAAGGATGAAACAGATGTACAGAGCTCCTGGTTGACTTAAAACCAAGTGGACTTATTATTTTAATGAATCTTATAATTTTAATCTAGCAATTCTAAAATTTAGTTATTTGTTTGGAATAGATGACGTAATATGGAAGAAATGCATAAACATTTATTAGGTAGTTTTTTAGCATTTATATTTAAAATTGAATAGACCCATGTATGCAAGGCTGCTCTATTTACATTTAAATTAAGTTTCTTTGGCACACAAAAATGATGCATAAAGAGACATAATTTTAAATTGTTTAAACCTCAAAATAAACGGGATTTCTCAAGTGTAAAGTTAGGTTTTCGTTCAAATTTGTCAAAAGAAACATTAATTTTTACAACACATTAATTGTATAAAAACGAAACAAACATATTTGTTTGTGCTTATTCAGTTGCATATAGATCCGAAAATGAGTTTGCTTAGTCAAATTTTACAATTTAATCAGTTTATTTCCCGAAAAGCAATTCCGTTTGATTTGCATTACCTAATACCGGATTATGGGTAAGCGACATGTACATTGTACTTTTAAAAAATATATTGGAAGTTCTTTACTATATATTTTAATTTATTTGCCAAACATTGTACAATTTTATTTTAACTAATAAATAATATAAATAAAATAACGCATTTGTGTTAAGAGAAATGTATAATAATTTTTTTAATGTTTATTACTTTGCATGTTTTATGAGAAACATCTTTCAGCAGTTGACATTTAGCGAAGCCAAACGTGGGCCCGCATTTTATTGCCGGTGATGGGATTCAAACCCATGCCTACCGAGGTCCAAATTCGAGAGCTGTACCGCTAAACCAGTAAATAAATGTAAATAAAAGTTATTCTATGCAAAAAAATAAAAATAAATACTTTTTTATAATTTTGCTATTTTAAAATATTGTTTTTAATTTAATCATTCAACGTTTGTATTTATTTAGTTTATGGGAAATGGAAATTAATATTTTTAAAAAAATTAGACAATAATTTTGTTTAAAAATCATAAATTTAGTTTGGGTTAAGAAAATTGTGCAGAAACATGAACATTTTAAAAATAATAATTAATAATTATTTTAATATACAAATATTGTGCTGAATAAAAGTAATAACAATATAAATGTATCTGACAATAATTTAATTAACAAAACAAAAGTTTAGTAAAGTATAATAATAATAATAATAAATTACAAATTAATGTAATATTTAAAGTTCAATAAAAAAAATTAAATAGCTTTTTTAATTTTAAACAAAAATGACAAAAATTGGCAGATTAAGAATGAATAAAGTTCATATTTTATACTATATATATAAACATAGTCTTAAATATTTAAAAATGAATATTTTAGTAAGAAAGCATCAAAGACTATTGCGGTTTTTACAATAAATGTGTAGAGTGTACAATTGTGCAAATAAGTTGCTTTTATACATTAAACTGCAATAGCTAAATGAGTTGAACAACAAACTTGAATCACAAAACTAATTATTACGTATTTGTATTTTTATTGTAAACTTAAATACAAATGCAATTTGATTCGTGTTAATAAAACACAATTTGTCTATTTACAAACTGTTCATTTTTTTAATTTAAAATTTAGTTTAACATCTGGCGGTAATAAACTTGTTCACTACATCGAAGAACATAATATGATTGGTAAGATTGGCAAAATCGTTTTGTTCTTTTTAATTGTTTTTTTTTCCAGTTTGCTTTAATGCTTTGATTGATAAAGCTTGTATTTTAAGTAGTATATTTGAAATATTAAATTTAAAATATTAATTTTAGTTTAAAAAGTTAATAAAATATGTTACTGTTATTATTTTTCTATTTTTAATTTATTTCTCAAGTTATTTTTTAAACATTGAACCTTGGACATTATATTTGTTGCGTTATTTTAAAAACGTTTAAAAGTTTAAATTAATTTTTATATTGAAAATAATAAATAATGTTTACTAATTTTTTTACATAATGAAAAATTTAAACTTCTCTTTCAAAAATGTATTTTTGATTTTATTATAAAAATATTACAATTTTTTTAGTAACTTTTATTTTTCTGACCTTAATTAATCAGTTCTATAATTTAAACTATGATTTACATAATTTCAGTTTATTTTATTGCATTAATTTATAAAAAAAGTATTTTATTATTTACTTTCATAATATATGTAGTTGTTTATTATTTAATTTTTAATAATTATTTACAATAAAATTAAAATATTTTAAATTATTTTGCATTTGTTTACTTTTATTTTTGAGTTATAATAAAATATTTAAATGTTTCCATTTCACTACAAAATATTTTAACAACACATTTTATCAAAAAAGCGTATTATTTTATGCTTTACATTAATATTGCGCAATTATATAAGTAAAAAAGTTATTTAGACTTTTAATAAAACACAAACAATGCAATTAAAGTTTACATTATATATATATATATATATATATATATATATATATATATATAAATTAAAATAATGGAGAATAAATTAGGCCTATTTTGTTAGTAACAATTCCACTTGTGACTGTACAATACAAAAAGTAAAAACAGAATTTTAAATGTTTTAAAACACAAATATAATTATACAATTTACTACAATACGTATTTACATAAATACTTGATTTTATAATGTTGGTTTAATTATTAACAATAAATTATTCAAAATTGAGACATTTTTTATTAACAAACAAAAAATCAACTTTAAACTTTTGCAAATATAATTTTATATTATTTATTAAAGTTGATTATAATGTGTTAAAATTATTAACTATAAAAGTATTTAATTTTTTACATAACCAATATTCAAAAATTTACAATTTGTTATATATATTATAATATATTATAGATACTATATGTAAAACATTTTATTTTTAACTATTTTACTTAACATTATTGTTTTATCATTTGCATATGATTAATTAATTTTTAATAAATTAGTGTTATAAACGTTAAACAAATTAGAGTATTGTTACTTCTTATTATGCCGAAGTTTTTATTTATTATAAATTACCTTTTACGTTGTCACTGTGCAATTAAAAAGTAAATAGTTTTAAAATTAAAACAAAAGCCTATTTCCTGTTTATACCCATTAACATTAATGTGTAAAGAATTTAGTTTTTGTTCCTAATTTAAAAATAAAATGCAATTGAAAAATTATTGTTTGTCAAATCTTATACAACTGAACAATTTTTAATTAAAAATAGAAAAAAATAAAGATAATTATTTTTAAATTTATTGTGTAAAACAATTAACATATAAACAGATTAATCTTGATTAAATAAAGTAATAGTAATTTTTAAAAAGATTATTTGTCATATATTAATTATATGTCTTATAAAGTGTTAATAAAAATACTGTTTAAGTGTCAAAGTAACATTTCAATATTTTCAAAACAGAATACGTGTTATATTGTTATTTTGTAAAATTATAATTATTATCTATATTTATATCTTATTTATTAGTACAATGGAGGTTAATTATATTTACAATCACTTGCTCGGTTATCTTATAAATCTGAAAAAAGGGTGTAATTACAGTAGCTGGTAATTTCAGTTAAACAAGCATTAACTTAGTAAAATTAAAGAGTTTTATCAATGTAGTTATTTTTAAAAATACATTTAAACGCAATCAAATTATATTTTTACAATTGCTTATTATGTTTTAATATTTTTTTACTACTTTGAGTGAATTATGGGAAATATCTTTCAGTGATGACCATTTTGGTAAAACCCGAATTATATTGTAGTGTGTATTATCGTATTGAAAAATTAAGTGCTTTTACGACAAATGTAATAAAAAAATTAATTTTGCTACAATATTTAAAACTAAATTAACTGTTGTTATTATTAGTAATAATAGTAATGCCAATAATATTAAACGATGCCAGATTAGACAGGTGACTGAGGCGCTCAACTGGTAAGTGGGTGGGCACAGTTTTTCAATTTCCCTATTAATACTAAACTGAGGTTACCGTTTATTTTAACAAAATTAAAACTACAAAACCATTAACAAGCGAAAACTTAATTTGCGTAGATTTGTAGTTTAAATTGTAATTTGTTATTTAACTTTATATATTTATACGGTCTGGCGGTACTACGATGGACTTAGATCTGGGCAGGCATGGGTGCGATCCTGATCATCGACATCAAATGCGGCCCATGTTCGGCTTCGCTAAAATGTCCACTACTGAAAGATGGGCTTTCCGTAAAGTAGAAAAAAATAATTAAATTAAACTAATTAATTGAATAAATAAAATGCAATTTTTAAGACAGTATGTACGTCTTTTTAATTTGTAATAAATTATGCTACTGCTAAAATAGAAGTTGATGTTTGCTAGCAACAGTGATAGCAAATTCAAATACTGTCTCCTAACAAATACTATTGTCTAACGTATGTGTCAATAACAGTTGTATATAAGCAACAAGTTCTGAATTCTCCAAAATGCAATTGAATTTCGTCATAATAATAGTAATTTTTATGTGCACAATTAGAAAATAATTAATCAATAGTAAATTAATAATTAAAATGCTTACTTTAATAAAAAAATATCACGTATTATCAACTACAATGACAACTACAAATAATTATTATGCTAAAATGAATAAAATAACACAATCAAACTGTCAATTGTAACAATCAGTCTTGCCAAATTAAATTTAGTCAATCGGTCAAACTGACCGTGTGACAAATTAACAACTATCAATAACAATTTATTGGTTTTTTGTTGAATTATTATTTTTTGTATTATTAAAATCATAACATTAAATTTTAATAAAAACTAACACTTTTATAAAAATTAATTAATTAACGTACAATTTTTTTAAATAACTTTTAATTAAAATAATAATTTCTATAAAATGTTTTATTTTAAAAATTTTAAACGTTTGTTCTTGTTTTACAAATTTGAAATAAAATATTAGAAAATGTAAGGTGTAAAGTATATTTGTTTTGTATATTTTCGCCAGTCACAATATATAGGATTTTACAATATATATATATATATGTATATATATATATATATATATATATATATATTAAAATTAAAATTGTAATTTTTGAAGTAATTAATGTGGACATTTTTTAAAATGTTTATTTAAATTTATATATATATATATATATATATATATATATATATATATATATATATATATATATATATATATATTATACAAAACATTTTTCAAAAAATATACATTTAACAAAACTAAACAGTAGCTATATATTTATATTAATGATGAAACTTAAAAGTATACCCATCCAGTATTGAGTCAAATGCCTTTGGTGCTTTTTCCATTATACCAAGTTTTAATATTATTAATAGTACTATTATTATAATGTCTTTTATTGTTAGTAATAATAGTATTGTTATTTTTAATTGTAGTTTAGACACTTTGACAAAAGTAACTTTTATTCCATTTATAGCAAAAGGGATTAGATATTACCCAACTTTAAACATGATTTAATTTATAGGTTACCTAGTACAGAAATCAACGTTTTAATTACAATTTTTAAAATTAAAAAGTATATATATATACATATATATGTGGTGTTTTTCCATTGCACTAATGTGTGTCCATGTTTCAGATGTTTCCTTACTTGCATATCAATGGCCTTACTTCATGTCAGATCTAATCATTCCAGCGTACGTTAATTATTTATTTTGCATCATTAATAAATAAAAATATATTAATGTTGTAATTAACAGTGTTATTGCATAATTAATTTTATATTTAATTAAACTAAACCTAGAATTGTTTTATAATTTATGCATAAAGAATTATTGCATATAATAACATTTTTTAAATTAAATAAATGTTATACTTTATAAAATATTTTCGTAGTCTTGATTAAACCAAGTATAGACATTTTAAAACAATGGATAATTATCATTTTGTGTGAAAAAGACAGTTTTATATAATAGTATCAATATATAAAACATTACTTTAAAATTATCTGAGCAAATACTGAAGATTATATCTAAATAATTTTATTTTAATTTAATTTAAAAATTAAGATTATTTGTGTACATTTCATAAAATATACTGATTTGTATCTCTTTTAAAAAAAATTGAAAATGGTGGTGTATAAAAACTTTCCTTTTGTCAAGTGTAACATAAAGTTAACAATAATGATTAATATATATACTATGTGTATCTAAAATTTAGTATTAAAATTTGTTTTAAAATAGTTAAATATCTTTATTTATTGTAACAAATTGTGCAATATTTTAATTAAACATTTGCAATATTTTAAAACTTTTCTAATTTTTTGTTACAATTTGGTCACAAATTTCTATTTTAATAATTTTAACACTTAATAAATGTTTGTATTTACTACAATTTATTACAGTTACATTAATTTTGGTTTTCTCTGGTATACTGTAGCCAAAACAATTTTTAATTCTATTGTACATAATGGTAAGAAAATGTTTTATTTATTCAATGTAGCGTTTTAAATATAATTTTAAAAATAGTTTTATGTCTGCATTTCTTAATATTAACATAATGAAAATTAATATATTTTTTAATGTAAATTAATTATTTTTATTAAATAATACGTAATTTTTATTTATACGTAATTTACTAAATGCATATAATAAAATAATTTATATTAAAAAAAATTAATTAACATTTTTTTTATTGTTAAAATGTATTTTAAAGCACACCAAAATTAATTAAATTTAATTAAGCCTACAAGATGAAAACATTATTATTAATGACATAACTTTACTAATTTAAATTAATTAAAAACAATTTTAAATTATAACAAAACAGTACTTTTAGACAGTTTAAGTATGCACTTTATATTATATTTTATGACGATTGATTAATTTGTGTATTTTTTTACTTTGTATTATTCTGTTTTATGGCATTAATTATATATTACGTATACTGCATATGTTGAATGTACCTCTATTGATTTATTGAAGCTTATATCAATAAGTAAATAAATGTGTAATTTATTCTAGTAGAAGTGAATAAGGCGTTAGACGTATAACTCAGTGTGCATCGATTTAAGTTGTACCTTGGGCGGCACTAAATGGAAATGTTTTAGAAAGCAGCTATTAAACAAAACCCAAACGAAAACTTGCATTTAGTGTTGGTACAGCGCTCGACTTGGACCTGAGTGGGCATTGGGGTTCAACTTCCACCATCAACCCACCAAGTGCGGGCCCACGTTAGGCTTTTCTAAAATGTCTACTGTTGAAATATTTTTCCCATAAAATATTCAAATTGGTAAAACTAAATAACTAAATCTGCATACCCATCCAGTTTACAAATCTAGTATTCTAGATATGTCTATAACTTTGAAACGTAAACTTTACCAGATTTCAAGTTTCTACCACAATAGCTACTCATTATGGTATATTGTTCTGTCTTTTTTACAAATGTGACGTATTTATTAAAACAAGTAGAATGCATTTAAAATCATTTTCCAAATGTAAATGTTATTATAAAGAAAATTAATAAATTTCTTTTTTTTAAATAAAAATTTTAGCATTTTAAAAATGTTAGTAATGTTTAAAAATGTTTTTTTTTCTAATTATATTTTACAATATATTTTGCAATTTTTTATGTTTAAATATTTAAAAGTGTTAAATAAAGATTTGTTTTTTTAAACATTTTCATTGACTAATAATAAATAACATTTAGGACATATTTAATATTTTCACTTACAATAAATTTCAATAACGTTTATTGAAGCAATGTACACTGCCTATGTATTTAACAACTTGCTATTTACTTTTTCAGATTGTCTTCATTTTCAAGTATTATATAGCAACAAAGATAGCGACTATCACCAGTATTTAAAAGACTATTTTACTAATCAACATTTGAAAGTACGTTTTAACTTGATTCACGGATAATGAATAAAATGTTAAAAAGCAATTGCACTTTTAATTTAAAATAAAGGTAGTATTTGAAAAATAATGTATTTATTATTAATGTTTTCAAATTTTCCTTAATTTTGTAAACAATACAATATAAATTATTAATATTTTTTGTAAAGTTTTTATTAATAAAATGTGTTTACTAGAAACTGTATAATTTTAAATACATTTATGTCTAATTCTGTTTTGGTATTTTTATGCCTAAAAATACAGTGCTTTGTAATGTTTATTAAAAGCAATAAGCCATATTTTTATTTTTTATTTTAAAAATGTACCACATTTTTTAGTACTTTAATTTTAAACTCTTTTTTGTTAGAACGTTAAAATTAATAATTTATATAATTGTTTTTGTTAATTATTACTAAGAATTTTTAGTTCTAACAATTATATTTACATTTATATGTTATGCAAATTTACTTTATATTGCTATTTTTATATTTTTGTCAGTTGTAAGAGAAAAAAATAGATTATCGTATTTTTTGTAAACTAAGTCGTAACTTATACTAAAGTTATAATTTAATAATAAAAAGTTTACTTAGCTGACAATAAAAAAACGTTAAATTTTGATATATTTGTACTCAATTTTCAACATTTAGAGCTGTGCTTTAAAATTGCATACTACAAATAATGTCTGTGTATATAAAAAGACTATTGAATGCTAATAAAACATTTTAAAAAGTATGCTTTACAATTTAATGTGTACATAATTTAAAAAATGTTAATATAAATGTTTTTGTTATAAAAATAGCATTACAAAAATAAAACTAATTTTTAAAAACCGGTTGTAAAAATTAATAATTACTTTAATCTATTTTTTAAAACTTTATTACTATTGTTTTATTTTTTAATCTGATGCAAAAATTAATTGTTTTCTGTTAAATAAATGAATGAATTTAACCAAAAACAATTTTTTTAAATGTAAAATAGCACGAAGGGAATTAAACACTAGTTACAATTTAACCTTATTTCAACTTTAAAATTTATTAATTAAATAAATGTTTTAAATTAAACTAACAACTTATTATTTGCAATAATTTGAAGTTATCTAAAATGCACCCCAGCTTTATTAATTAAAATAAATTAAAATGTGAATTGCATTTAAATTTTTATTATATTTTGTTAATATGTATTTTATAATTAGGTTGCAAAAATACTACAATTTTTTATATGTTTTAATAACTATTGCTTCAAACATACCTATTTGAACAATTACTGTCTAACTATTAAAATAGATAACTTAAAAACGCAATTGGTGGGTTTATGTGTTGTTTAATTTACAATTAGATTAATATCTGAATTCAACTATTTACATTGAAATCGAGAATTTTAAAATATAATATTAGTAATTTTAGAAAACGTACCTTGTTGTATCAAAATAATAATATAACTATTATAATATAATAATAATAATATAAAAATTATTTAAACGTTTTTTATGCTAGTTTATTAAATATCTCTTAATAAATACAAATAAACTTGAGCATACAATTATAAGAAAACACTGAATTAAATATTTATTTTTTTCCAAGTATGTACATTATTATTAACTATAAATGATTTAATTTTAAATTTGATGAAAATGTTATAAAAGTTTAAAAATAACTTTTAAAAGTACATTGCACACAATTTGTTTCTAATTTTATACATGAAACGAATATGTTACTGTTTTTTAAATATGGAACTCTACCAACTTATCGAGTATTTAAAATAATATATCTAATGATTATTATTATTATTAATAAAAATAAAATTAATATTAATAAAAATACTATTATCATTTTAAACATTTCCGTTTTATTTTATTCAATAAAAGAATCAGTGGTTAACATGGACGAATCAGACAAGCGTGTTTCAATCAATTATAGCTTTGGAATTATCAGGTAGAATTTATGAAAGTCATATACAGAAAACCAAATTAAATCCAGATTCAAAATTACCTGGTATATTTTTTACAAACAAGGAATTATTTTATCAATGGATTGTGCAAGTACGTTTTTAATAAATTTACAAAAGCATTGTATAAGAACGTACAATTTGGTCTCTAATTGAATGTGTAAATGAAACGTTAAAACTGAACAGTTATTATTACCAATTTAATAAAAATTAATAAATTATTTTTAAACAGTCATTTGGACAAGTAACACTAATAACTTAATAATTAAATATTTTTTCACATATTTACTTTTAAATATTAATATATTACAAAATATTAAATGTTACATTTAAAATAAATTGGTATAGTATAATTAGTAAACATATTTAATCATGTATATTATTATAAATTTGAACTTGTTAACTCCATTTAATTCATTAGTGCATATTAATTTAATTTACTATCAACAAAGCGAATCAAAATTTGTATTGTTGTTTACAAAAATAAATAAGTTGATATTCATAACAACCAACAATATTTTGTTAAAGCACAGATAATTTTTCTTTTATTTTGTAGTAAGTATATGAATTGTACTAAGCGTTTTATAATATATTGTGTTTGCATTACAGATTAATTGTGGTAAATATTTACGTTTTAATATAAAAGTAACAAGTTTGCTGTTTATTTTAGATTGCATACTTTTTATTTAAAATGTGTATTAATCTATCTTTGACTTTTATTATATATATATATATATATATATATATAATCACTTTGAATGTTTTACAAGAAACATCTTTCAGCAGTGGACATTTTAGTAAAGCCAAACGTGGACCCGCATTTTTAGTGCCGATGGTGGGATACGAACCCATGCCCACCGAGGTCGAAAATTCGAGCGCTGTACCGCTAGACCACCCCGGCTTTTTTAATTGTTTTATCATTATACTAATAACTGCGTTTTATAGATTTTTTATAAAACGTTATGCATATCAAAAGATATTACATTTTATGTTATAGACGTTTACAATAGATCACAATATATATGTTTTTTAATATTTTCTTACGTCTATCTTATGTGTAGTAGTATGAATTATCTTTTCTGTTTGCTGTATTGTTTTCTAAAATATTCACTTTTTATATAAAACCTAAGTTGTTTATAAAAAAACAAACGTATATGTAGTTAGAATTATTCTGAAGCAGAATGTTAAAATTTAATGTTTATATAAAAGTATTTTAAATTTTGTTATAAAAATGGTTTAACTTTAAATATTAATTACAGTCTTAAAGTAACCTTTGAGTTTTAATTAAAATAATTTTTAAACTTACTATTTAATTTATACTATAAACTTATTTTTTTATGTAATTATATATATTTAGTTATCTTGTCCTGGATTTCAATATCATCATTTCAACAAAATTAATTGGTTAATTTTGGAAAATTTAAAAGAATGTGATTCATTGCAAATCGCTTTAAAAGTGTCACCTACTTTTCGGTGGTTTATGAATTGCTCATTATTGCCTTAAACAAACAAAAATTTATTAAATTTATTTTATTTTAAAATTAACATAAATAATTTTTATGTAAAATAAAAATATTAAAAAAAATATAATATATTTTTAATTACTTTTTTAAAGTTTTTATAATTAAAATATTTTATTAATCCTTTTTCATACAAATGTTTAATATTTCTTTAACTACTTAAAAACTTTAATAGTAATATAGCACATATAAACAATTATATTTATTTTACTTCAGGTTAATTATGAAATACTTTTGAAATCAAGAAACATTTAAAAAATTGAATTGTTATTTTCAACAGTTTACTTTTATTTACTAAAAATCTTTTTGTCGATAAATTGATAAAGCGCTCAACTCGAACTTGACTGGGTATGGGCTCGACCCCTTCCACCGGCACCGAATGCGGGCTCACGTTTGCCTTCGCTGAAATTTCTACTGTGTAAAGATATTTCCTGTAAAACATTTAAAGTAGTAAAAATAAAAATTAAATTAAATTAAAAATTTTAATGGTAACACATTAAAGATAAGCAAAGATAGTTAAGGTAAATATTTTTACATGTAAAATATTAACAAGTACTTCTTAAAAGTTAAATAATGTTAATCAAGATAAAAACGTTTAATTTTAAATTGGTACTTATTTTATCTTAATTAAAAAAAACTTTAATGATTTTTTTAGCAAAATTAATATTCCTAATAAACAATGTACCTCTTATTGTAATTAGTAGATTTAACAAAAATTTTAATTAATAAACAAATTTTATCAAGAATAATTATTATTTATTAGCATACGTAAAAGCAACTGCCCAATTCACAAAAATCTTATTCTAATACGCAGCAATTTAATTCCAGTAACCGTTTAATAAACAAAATTTGTGAAAAATAAATGTTGACTATTTTTATTAAATTTAAAAGTTAGAATAATTATTTTTTTAAATATACTTTTATTGTACTAATTCATTCATTTTGGTTGGTGACATGGTCACCTCTTCATTATTTCCCATATATATACGACATGTAGAACGATGGATTTCGATGGCTTGACAAGCGTAGACAAACGTGGAAGAATAACATAGTTTCTTAGCTGGTAGACGGTATCCTTGTGACGTCGCCACTGTTCGCAAAGATTGACGAGACCGCCTGATTTTTTGTCAGGGTTATCTCCCTTAGCCCAAGGGCTACATATGATATACGTATACATTTAGATACCTTTTAAGTATCCTGGGTGTATGTTCGCACCCACCCGCCGTAGCGGAAGCCCAGTTATACCGCTGTGCACTCGGACCCTGCTGTTATTATTCTAGATGCCTAGGGGCACCTAGTCCAGAATGCACCACGTGGAGGAGTAACAGTCAGGAATATCACAATCATTGGAAATTGAGACTTTATAAGCATTACTCAAATCCTCAGGATCATTAGCATCCTAAATAGAATTTAATATAATAATTTAGATTGAGAAATGTTGGATTGTACCATGTGTTTGGTTGTGTGTTACATAAACGTAAATCCTGGATTTTTTTTTTCTATCTAGTTAAAATGGGCAAGGAGACGTTGCTATTATAGGTTTATTAATCATTAATTATTAATATTACCATTGTTTGTAATGCTTCGTAACAAATGGGCAATTAAGCAAAGTCAAACGAAGGTTAGCATTGGGTGCTGGTAGTAGCAATTGAATCTGTGCTCTTCTAAGTTCGAGTCCAACGCTGTACCAGTAGACCACCGCCGGTACGGTGATTGATATCAGTTCTAGTAAGTAAATAGGTCGAGTTAACAACGGCATAAAACGCAGGCATGATTTAGCTGCATTAATCAAATGCACTTTAAAACTATTTTATGTACAAAATGCATAATATTTATTCTAAAAAGTTGCTTTAAAACAACTATATAAAAAATTGAACTTAATAATAATAAATTTTGTAAATAAATTTTAATTTTTGGAATTCTAAATTTAAATTAAAATAATAATAAATTAATATTAATATGTATTTTGTTAAAGTATATATAGCATTGATAATAACAATGATAATACCAATAGATAAATTAATAAATAATAAATAATAATAAAAATAATAATATATAAAGAAATACCAGTAATACAAACAATAATAATAACTTATATTGAATCTGGCTGAAATGATACAGTCACTTACGGGCTTCTACCCAATCATAGCTTTAGCACCATTTTTACTCAACATAATGCCAACTGCATAAATATGATGTTCTTCATATCCAGAATATAAAATTGATGTATCTTTACTCTTGAAATGACCTTGGCCTTTCTATCGCATTTCGCTAATACTCAAAAAATCTAAGTTGTACTTTTTCATTTCTCCAAGGATTTGTTCTAACTGTCCTGTAGGAAAAAGTGTGCGCACATTCCATGTTCCAACACTGGTTAAGGTTTTGGCATTAAAGATTCTGCAAATCGAAGATTGAGCTTTCTTTCGGCTTTCACTCAACCCTGTCATCTGTGTAACTCTGTCATCCAGATTCGTGCAATCATTTCTTTGCCGGAATGGTGTCCTCTTATTGTTTCAGTAGCAGTATAATGCGTTAAATAAAGATAAACAAAGAATACCAAGCAGGTTTTCGGAAAGGGAGAACTTGTATTGAACAAATACTCACCCTCTGTAACATTGTTCAACAATGTCAAAAATTTCAGAAATTACTTACAATCAATTTTATTGATTTTATGAAAGCTTCACTACATAACATTATTGCAATTGGACGAAGAGAATTACTTGATCAAATTAAACGTTTGCCGCTCGAAAGACCAGTAAGAACGGTTTTGGAATAGACGGTTAAAAATGGTAGAATAAAGGTTGGTAAACAGAAAGCTTGGCTAAAAACTATTCGGAAAAATCTAGTTGATATTAATATTTTATGGATTCGAACAAAACGTTTGGCAAAATATTCAAATACGTGGAAAAATTTTATCTTATGTTTTTTGGAATTATGGGATTTTGTTTTTTTCTGTAATTGTTATGTTATTTTTAAAGCAAGAAGGTTTTGTAATAATAATGATGATAATAAATATATATAAACTCAACTTAGAGAATAACAGAAATAAACAAATTTGGCCAGTCCCAAACCTAGATAAAGAAGGTGGGTATAAGTGCAAGATTAGCAACCTAGCCTCTATAAATAATCTATTTTGCTACAGAAACAAGCAAGAGGACCCCATTCAGACAAACAACAACAAAAAGGCGATAACATAACCCAAATGATAGAGTTAAGTGAAAATTAAAAGGAAGCTCAATCTTTGATTAAACGAAGAAAATTACCTGGATAAAATCAACGTACACCGCTTAAACGTTCATCAAGACTGATTTTAGAATGGACAATTGATGATGGCAAAAGAAATTTTGGTAGATCACAAAATGCGGCTAATAACCAGTTGGAATGATATAACTAAAATGGATGTTTCATGGAATCATTTAAAACTTTCAGCAAAATGTTTGAATACATTGAATCATATTGTTGTTGTTTCGACTTTTCCTGTTATCTCGTTGCTCATGTTTATTTTTAAAACAAATCGGTTTTATAATAATAATAATAATAATAATAATAATAATAATAATAATAATAATAATAATAATAATAATAATAATATATCATTTTTAATGGTTGACTTGCGAAAATGGAAGCACTATGATATTCTGTAGCATCCTGCTCTAGTTACTTATCTTAGAGATTGTATTGGTAATTTTATTAAAAAATATTTTTTTTTTAATTATAAGAAGTTATTTCAAAGATGTTTTTGATAAAGAGCAATTTTTGATGATTAAAAAAGTAGTTTTAAAAACAAAACAAAAATGTTTTTGTAATTTTGAAATAAATGAATAAAAATTTTTTTATTGTATCATACAAATATGTTATTTACATTTTTATGCTTTTTATGTATTTGACTAATTGTTTACCAAAATTGCTAATGAATGAGTGGTTAAAACAAAAGCTGTAAATTTAGTATTTATAGTAAATTCGATAAATGCTCATTATCTAGTAACATCAAATGCTGTGCTCTAATAGCGCTCACAAGCAAGTGAATGACCCATCTCACTTACAATACAAGCCCTGCCATACTGCGCACGTTTTAATAGCCCATATGGCACAATTTATTTATATCTATTATGGGGCTCTTCAAGAGTGATATTACCATTATTACACGTGTCAGCAAAAAAACATTGTCAAAACAAGCATCACACATCCGTATTAAATTATTTATTTATTAGATTAAACGTTTTAAACAAAATGGTTTCGAAAGCATAACAAATAATAATAATAATAATAATAATAATAATAATAATAATAATAATAATAATAATAATAATAATAATAATAAACCAGCAAATAATTGTAAGTTTAATAATAACTGCATTTATTTGATGATGATAAGGATGATAATGATAATATCAGTTTCAGTACTTATAATCACACAAAATTATTATGTCCAAATATTCATCACAGAGTACAAAAAACGTTTGTTTTACATTACAAAAAAAAACAATTTTACAAAATTTTACTAAAATTGTAAAGTCGATAGAAAAAAACTATATAATCCAAGCAACGTGTTTTATTTAGAATTAACGAACAAACAAACAAACAAATAAACAAACAAAAACTAATTCAATACTTTCTCGTCCAATGCAACAATCATGATCATCGTTATTCACGTTAATTCGTTGGTGGATACAAAAAAAAACAAAAAACAAAAGCAGCATTAGGATAAATTTAACGGCGATGCGTTTAATGCTAATTGGAACGATTTCATTTGTTGTTCGAGTGATTCCGTTTTTTTCAAAATCATACAGCAAAATGCACGTGCGTGTCTAATTGCTGTTTTGGTGAGTTCGGTGTTTTGACAAAAATAGTTAATATCGTCCTGCAAGAAACAAAACAAAATGAGTATTTAAACGGTTGTGCCAAAAATACAAACATGAGTGAACAAACCTTTGTTTGAAATAAATCACTTTGTGTTGTTTGGTTGGAAAAATACTCGGTTTTTTTTGTATTATTAGACTGTCAAAAACAAAATGTGAATTTTAATTCAAATTGTCGCTACTATTGAACCGAGTTGATTAATTAAATAAATGGAATTAGAATTAGAATAAAAATAACTTGATAAGTAGATATTTTACTCTCTAATTTTTTTAAAATCTTTTATTACTTTAAATATTTTAGGGCAAACATCTTTCAGCAACAGAAAGTTTAGCGAAACCGAACGTGGGCTCGCATTTAGTGCCGGTGGTGGAGATCGAGCCTATGTCCACCTAGGTTTGAATCAAGCGATGTACCGCTAGATTACCCAAATACCCAAGCGATGTACCGCTAGATTACCCAAATACCCAAGCGATGTACCGCTAGATTACCCAAATACTTGATAAATGTTAATTTAAACTACAGACTTTGTTTTTGTATATGTTTCAGCAATCTACAATTATTATCAACAAAAATTATTATTAATAATAATAATAATAATAATAATAATAACTTGTGTAGGGCATCCACAGTAGCATTGATAGTTTGTCTAAGACTGAACAGGAGTCAATACTTAAATTTGCAAATTAACAAAAAGTAGTATAATCCTACTATTATTTTGCAAATTTATAACCATAAACATTTAAAGTTTTTACAAATAAAATAAATTTTTTTTCTGTTAATGTTTGCTTAAAAGTATAACGTAGACATCCTGGTATATGGAACAAGAACAACAACGGTTAGCTAGCAAAGCCACTTAGTCATTAATTCCAAGTTTGCATAGCATTACCAAAACTTGACAATTTTTGGAAGCGTGTAAAAATAGTTTGGTCTAACTGCTTAGTCATTGTTTCCATAATAACGTCCCTGTCCAAATACGATAAAGATAATTTCAAACAGCATCAATCGAACAACGTTTTCGATTACCCTTCGTTTTATTCTACCTAATGTTCAATTTGCATCCGACAACTTTTTTGTATAGGAATTGGAGAAGTACGTCAAACGTGGAATTAATGAAGAAGTGACTGTGGCACCAACTCACGTTATGCTATGTTGTTATTCCAATTGAAATTTGAGCAAGCCGGAGTTACAATACGTGAAATGTATCAGGATTCCCACCTATCGTAATTTTGGCTTGTGCAAACAACAGTTAGAAAAAAACATACTTAGATGTTCGGAATAATCTTTTTGCTATTTTGGCCGAGACGTTATTACCTTGTATATGGATTGTGAACAACATTAAATTCAACATTGCTAAGATAGCAACAATAGCAAAAGCGTTAAATTTAAAACAGGATTCGACTTCTACCACTAGCAACAAATGAGGGTCCTTGTGTTTCAAATGTTCGATTGCTTAAAAAAGGTTATACATCAAAGGTTTAAGTAATATAAATAAATAAATAAATAATGTTCAGGGTCCTTCAAAATTAAAGTCAGGTTAAATATTTTGACAAAAACATTAGCATACAATAAAAATGTTACATGTAATATTACCCTATAAAACCCCATAATGAATATAATGGAACTTTGCCATATAGGCTATTAATCTTAGACAGTGTGCCAGGTCTTATATGATAAAAGCTCTAATGGAAGGAATCATTTACGTGATTGTTAGCGTGTAATAATGCACAGCATTTGAATGAACTGGGCCATTCGTATTGATCAAGTTTACTATAGATTATAAAATTACATCGTCAGATCTAAGTATGTGTAGGTCAGTGATTAAAACGTTATGCCAACATCAAATATAGCGTGAGTTCGTGTAAGACTTGAAACGCATTCCCTGTTAATAAATGTAAACAGGAATGAAACAGCTGATTCTGATTGACTTAAACCAAGTAGACTTATTATTTAGTCAATCTGACAATTCACCCTTAACAATACTCAAGTATCTCAACATTGAACCAACCTGTTTAAGAATATTCATATCTAACAAACGTCCAATTGCTTGATTCAGTGTTGGACTGTACTGAATGGAACCAAAATGAGCAGGAGGTGGTTGGACCATCGATGATAATGATGATGATGATGATGATGATGAAGGAATAGATGGAGCACCCGACATGCACAAGTCTGGCATTCCATTGAAGTTGAAAATAGTGGACGGATCGACATCGGAATTCGAAAACAGCTTGTTGGCATACATATTTTTTAAACCCTCCTGATCGAACATGGACAGTGACGACAGCGACGAAGATGTTGACGACGTTGTAGGAGAAAATGACAGCGACGACATTGGCGGTGGTGGTGGTGGTAGTAGTGGAGGAGGAGGAGCTGATACCGAATTGGCAAACATAGTCAAATTGTTGACGTGTTCGTCAGCTGACGAATTGTTCAACGTCATGACAGTCCTATTCAACATGGAATTAAAAAGACCCAATGGATTGGCTTTGGAAGAGTGAAACGATGGAAAGAGGAGTGTTGATGAGGTTGGTGTTGTTGTTGATGATGATGATGACGATGTTGTTGTTGTTGTTGTCAACTGCTTGGCAACCTGATCCAAGTTGCTCATAAATTGCAGTGGCAAATTCAAATCGTTTGGATTTAAATATGGAAGCAATTTGAACATATTCAGCAAATAATTTGAATATAGACTGTCTGACCAATTGCTGTTAGACGCATTATTCCACAAAGCTGCATCGCCAATGGATGGATAACCTGTCAAATTGGACTCGGAGGCGTCGGTGAAGTCGACGCAGTCGGATTTGGATTGATGATTGTGATTGTGCTTGTGATGGTGATTGTAGTGGTGATGAATGTCGGAATATTTGTGAATGCTGGATTTGTTCGACAATTTTGAATGGGAATGGTGAAGTGATGGCGACACGTGGTGCTGACCTGATGAAAACGGTTTGGCCGAGGACGATACGGGTGGCAGGACTTTGTCCAATGCAATCGACGTGTCTTGGCTTTGTGACGACGACTTTTCGGCTTTCAAAAGCTGCACAATTGTGTAGTAAATACGAATTTTGATAATTCAAACAATTTTAATATTTGAAATGAATTGGATTTTTTTTTGTTCAGTTAATAATGTGATACTTACTAGCAAGCAAATGCATTTATTTATGTTATGACCAAACAATGAAGAAAGAAAAAAGGTTTTTATGTTGGTTAGTGACGTAGTCACCTATCAATTACTCCTACAAGACTAACAATCGTAACGACATCTTTGTGACGGCGCTACTGTTTGCAA
The DNA here is from genome assembly GCA_025895645.1 of Cardicola forsteri. Classification (NCBI taxonomy): domain Eukaryota; kingdom Metazoa; phylum Platyhelminthes; class Trematoda; order Strigeidida; family Aporocotylidae; genus Cardicola; species Cardicola forsteri. The sequence continues at coordinate 684,542 of JAKXYG010000418.1, read as the reverse complement.
AAATTAACAGGATCAGCTAATTTTTGTCAAAATAATTATCCTAAGCCCAATGGCCACATATGGCAAATGTTTATCATGATATGCCGTTAAAGCACGCTGACTACATGCTTGTACTTACCCATCAATTAGCATGATTAATTATTTCTAAGTTTTACCAAAATTAATTCACTTTTATGACGTGTTTTTGGATTTGCCGTTTGATTGTCCACTTTCTGTAAATAAATTGTATCGATCCAAAAAAGGGAACGAACAACATAATCGTTTCGTGTGAAGCCGAACTCACCTGTTTTAAATACTGAATGTCGTCTGCGACCATGTGCAGAGCGTTGGAAACCATCTGTCGGGCTTCGACGGACAAGCCGTTGATTGGCGGTTCCTTCATATTGATTTGGCCCTTGTTCTTCTTCGAATTTCTACGACATGCCTTCAAATAAGCCCGAATACGATTGCGGTGTCGCTTGACTTCCAGCTGAGGCCAAGCTCGGGCCAAAATGTTTTCCAACATGCTAATTGCATGACGTGGTTGTTCACAAAACGTAATCGACCGATCAATTGTATCGTCTACTACTCGTCGAACAAAACTCTGCCCAAAAAGTAATCAATAACATCATGTGATTTAAATTATTGATTAATTAATATGTCCTAGCAATCACTGACTCTTGAAATATTTTTAAAAAAAAACAATTTTTACGCTCATGTAATTTTTACTATACAACTTTAATTGTTCTACCACGCAAAATAGTTTTGTTCTTTTTTCAATTCGGAATTTAAATTAGTTGCAACTTTTAATTTTTTTGTTTTTTCTTATTTAGAATTTAAAAAATTGTACTTTTCAAATAGATGTTTCTAAAAATTTTAATTACATTTTTTAAACAAGTTCTCGTTTAATATATGAATAAAGCTGGTGAAAACGTCTACATATGTATTTTTTTAAATACAAAATCATACAAGTTGGAATATTTTTTTACCTATCTCAAATTTTTAAATATATGGTTTCATTTCAGTAACAAAATAATTAATGTATTTGTTTAACGAAAAATCTTAAATATATATAACGAATAACTATAATATTAGTAGGCTTCTCAATGCAGACAATAGGCTTTTATCATTAAGACATTTCCATGTTGAATTGCCACTATCAATATTAAATGCCACTCCTCTACTTAAAAACTCCTTCCAGAAAAAAAATTGTTGTTATTATTATCACTAAAGTCAGTTTGCATACTTTAGTAGAAGTGCATTCCAAAGCATTTTGCTTTCAAACAAATTAGCACAGTGAAACAAGATAGCATTTATAGCAACAACAACAACAACAACAAAGTCCCATAATTTGAAAAGAACACGGGCAACAAAATGATTCCATGTATTGAAACATTTTGACGAAATATTTGTTTGATCCTGTGAGACATTCATTTCAATCCGATTTTCCCAAAGGGTTCTTAGTCAAGTTGTTTGTGGTCTACCTCAACCTATCTTTTGCCATTATCCGACACCGTTTTTGCCAGTCTTTTGGACGGTAAATGTATAATTTGATCAAGTAATTTTCTTCGTCTAATCGAAGATTGAGATTACTTTTGGTTTTTACTCAGCCCTGTTGTTAGGACTACACCGAATTACGACCGATAAGTGACTCATCGGACGAATTATAATGAAGTCCGATTGTGTGACAGACAGCCAATGGATTGGATAACAAGCTCACTCCTATATATATGTTGTGTGTAATTCGTAATATTTGATTCTGGTCTAAACCTTGTGTTGTGTTCTTGTTTTGAACCCTGGGACGAGTGGATTAGCAAGTCAAACTACTCAGATAATAAGTAGCTCACTTGAACGCTAATCCGCCCAACACCCAGACATAGCACCTGTCATCTGAGTTAAGCTATCACTTCTTTGCTGTTGTTTGCTGCAATGATGTCTTCCGATGGTTTCTGTAGTAATATAAATGTTTATACGTCAGGTTTGAGACTGGCTAGATTGGTTCATTTCTGATTTTCTCTAAGCATTATATATATTATAGAATACCATTTGATATGAGTAAAATAAACCAGAGACCAAAAAAAATTGTTTGATTTATTTCTTTACTACTTTGAATGTTTTACGGGAAACACTTCTTAGTAGTAAATAATTTAGCGGAACCAAACGTAGGTTAGCATTGACAATTATGTAATAATTGAAAAAAAAATTAGTAACATCATCTTAGAAATAGAAAGTATGAAACATGTGCAACATTGTCTATCTTTCTAACTGTGCCCATAATAAGAAGGAGCTAACCGTATCGAAACACACACAACTTACATTGTAAGCAGCAATGGTGAGTTCGGATCCAAGCGACGAATCTTTATCTTGTTCCTCGTCCAAAACACTCGGCGATCGCGTTTTCGAGTCGGTTTCGGTGGCAAAAGAAAAAGTGGATTTAAATTTCAAGTCGGCACCCAAAACCGGTTCGTGTCTGGTCGAAATTGGCTTGACCGATTGATCCATCAAATGGGATTCGGACACATTGGCGACACATTTTTCGTTTGGATTAAATTGAAATACATCTTCGTGGTGCAAATTGAATGGCGAATAATTGGGATAAGTGGACGATGATGTGTTGTGCATGGAACTGTCCAGAGGACTAGGAGTATTTGATTGGCATTTGAACTAAAAACCATAACAAGTAGAAAGTATTGGAAGACGTAAATTGCAATATCAATTTGTTTTGTATACTCTAGTTAGTTACAAACGTTTAAACGTTTAGTATATATATATATATATATATATATATATAAACATAAAATGAAATTTGAGTTAACACAGCCTACTATCATACAAACTAACATACACAAATACCAACATTGAACTACAAACAAAGTAAGTTTACTATGGTTGCAATCTATATTGCGCACACAAACTGGGTTTAAATAGATTTTAATAAGCAGATTCCAGAATGTTTAACATGTTGGAAGCTTGAGAAGTAAGCAACAATTTTTTAAATTACTTTGGTAATTTGTTTGGAGTAGATTACGTGATATGTACGAAATGGATAAACGTTCACTTCCGTTTGACCTTATATTGATCCAATTAGTAATGCGATGTTCTCCCAGTTAGCTAAGTAACAAATTGTCTGGCCAATATATTTGTTACCGCAACTGCAGGTGAACTGGTAACTTCAATGTGAGATGCATGCCTTGACTGTTCTGATATTGTGCAAAGAGAAAACTCATGTAGTGTACAACGTCCGTAGATGGATCAAAGCAGTATCCTTTATATATATAAACTTAATAAGTTTGTGACTGACGAGAATATACAAATTAAATTTATCACACAGTTTACATCTTCTAATGTTTTTATATTAAATTATAAAAAGAATCCATTGGTTTAAATGCATGAAAAAAAGAATCTGAAAAAGCATTATTTAAAATATAATTATGTAGACAATTTCTTTAACATTTCACAGCTTTATTGCACATTTTAAAACACGTCATTTTTATCGTTATTCTTTAATTTTATATCTCATAAATAAATTTATCAAATTAAATATAGATTATTAATGATAAAATACTAATTGCATTGCGATTCATATTTAAGATAAAGGAGTATTAAAACTTAAAACCAGTAAAAACTTTATTTTAAAGAATATGTAACCACAAAAAGAATTATAGATACAAGCAGCTTTTTACAAATAAAAAAACGGTTATAATGGAAAACGTTTACTTGTTGTTTCTTACAAAAATAAAAAATCTCGAATAAATTTAATTTGATAAAAGAATATAATCTTTGAATATATATTATAAATATTTTGTTATTATTATTAATATTATTATTATTATTATTATTATTATTATTATTATTATTATTATTATTTATTATTATTATTATTATTATTATTATTATTGAGTGATTTATTTTTTTCAGAAAGTTAATAATTACAACAGCCATATAAAAGGCAGCATTTGGTTCCAGTAGTATGATTTATGTCCCAATTTATTTGGTAAAATGTTTAGGCACTATACAACACCGGAACTGTTGTGTTAATTTGAAGGTATATAATTGAATTAAAATATACAAATCTTTCTTTAATAATATACATAGAAAAATAAAAATATACGTGATCAGTAAAACACAATCTAAAATAAAGTAGCAATAATTAATAATTAATTTTAATAACTTCAATTAAAATGAACATTCTCTTGTCTAATTTGAATAAGTAAAACAATTTTTATGTTTTCTAAGCCGTACAGTGTTGTCCTCATCTATGATGGTTTTTTGCCAACTAATTAACGCTGATCAATAAAAACCTAGATTCCATTGATTAGACCACATTGTTAAGGTAACCGAAAATTATCGTTCGACAAATGTACCACCTTGAAAATTAGCACAATTTCAGTGTTGGTTCGTTAATTTTGACAATTTATTTAATGTTTAAAATGCAGGTTAACAATGTATGCAAATTCTACTGCGTCTGCTTTTGTATAACGTTGAATTTGTTATCAAAATGTTGTTATAATTGTATGGAGCGAGCAACATGCTTTTATGACTATTATTTTCATATTTGTAAAATGTGCAACGTAGAAAGTAACCAAGTTGGTTGGCTAATAAAAAGCATCCTTATAAAGGAATTAGTGTCAATTGCTTTACTTAGCCAAATGCCTAACGTATACATCAAAATAATTTAAAAGTAACCTGGATACATGTATGCATTTATTCGTCAAGATAAAAGTTTAGTTTTACCGCTCTACACTAAATCTTTATAAATGTTGGTCTTAGTTGTGTGAAAAAGTGATATAAAATTAGTTACATTGTTGTCAAAAATTAGAATTTTATAATCAATACTCAAAATTTTTCAAAATAATTAGTTTGTCGTCTACACCCTTATGTCACATCATTAACACGTTTGTCAAATATAAGCTTTTCTTCAACGGGCCCAAAGTAAAGATTTTATAAAGTGGAGTTTATAATCCACAATATTTCGGTATTAAAAATGCTATATCTTTTATAAATATTTTATTTAATATAGGACAAAATACCAAAAAAACTAAGAGCGGTTAGATTAATTTCTTGTAAAATTTTCAGTGATTAAAAACAAAAAGGTAAAACTGAAATTTTATGAATTATAGCTTACAGTTTCAAAAACTTATTCATTTTCACTAATTATGTTGCACAACAATTTTTTTCAATAAATAAAAAATAACGTTTTTTTACATTTCAAATAATTTTTTTTTTAATTTAATTTTTGATTTTTACTACTTTGAATGGGAAAAGCATCCTCCAGCAGAGAACATTTTAGCAAATCCGCACATACGCCCGCACTTAGTGTAGGTAGTGGGATTCGAACCGATGCTCACTCAAGTCCAGGTTGACCGCTGTACCGTTTGACAATCACGGCACCTTTTATACCTTTAACACCCCCCCAAAGTATATATTTTTGTAATATATTTCGTAATTCAATTTATCTATGGAAATGTGTTTATTTTTATTTATTTTTAGTTAGAAAATATATGTCATATTTTGTTGCATCATTTTGTAAAAAGATTCGAGTCATCAAATATAATTATAATTACAATAACGTCACGTTAAGACAATTGATTTGAAAATCTATATTTATTTTTAAAAATGCATAATTACAAAAATAATTAATTTTATTTTACGCATAGTATTCCTTTTTAATTTTGGTTTAAAATAATACTATAAAGTAATTACATTGATAATGTTAGGTTAGGTAAATATAAATGTAGCTAATAAACAATTTCAAAAAATTTAAATTAAGAATACAGATTAATAGCAAATTAATTATTATAAAAATTATGTAAATTGCATTTAATAATTACTTTTATATAAGTGTTGACTTTAAAATATGAATGATCCCCTGTTTATATATTTTGATATAAATAGTATAAAATAAATATATAATTAAATGTAAAGCATTGTTTGTATTTTGTTTAAAATAAAGATCAATTTAGCTATGTTGTCTTAACCGTAATACAGGAAGTTTTTTGTAATTAGTAGACAAAGTCAACTACAAATGTACAACATAAATTTAACTTGTAAATCTATAAAACCATGTTTGTCTTGGCTTATTACAAATGTGAGTTACGGAAATGTGATTAAGCCTCTTAAGTGTACTTTAGTTTGTTTTAAAACCACTTCATCTATCCACTGTAAATACATTTAATTTGAATATTATGTAATATTCTAACATAATTATTGATTTTTCAAATACTTCATTTAATCAATTGTTTTGATGAACGGTATCTTGAACCAAGTAACACTATTTAGCTTAGTACTTTAATCAATATTATTTTACTCCAATGCACGCTGTTTTGCTTGTAGATTACCAAGCTCCGTTTTTTTTAAAAACAACCAGAAAATATTTTCAAATGTACTAAATTACTTCTTAGTTTGTTCTTTGATCCATCAGTTTGTTTAAATTTACTGACACAAAACATTTTAAAGTGTTTTTGTCCAAATTGACTGCATTAAACATTTACCGTTAGGTCGTGTTAATATATTGTAAACAATATTTAATTTTTTTAACATTTTATTAAAAGAGAATTCTAATTAATATTTATTATATTAAAGTTGTTTATATTAAGTTTTTCCTTCAAAAATTAAAAGAAATACCTTTTAGTGACGTTATTGATATTAGTAATAAACTATATTTTTATTACTTATAGAACAACGTTTTCGTAAAAATTTTTATATTGGGGCAGATTGTAAACAAAGATTTCTGTCCATGCTTAACACTTATTTTAATTAATTATTTGCCGGAATGGCTTAGTGGTACTCTAACTTAGATGGAAACGGGTTTGCATTCCATCGCCGGCCTCCGTTTGGCTTTACCAAGTGTCCACGTGCTAAAAGGTGTTTTTGTAAAACATTTAATTAATAACCAAACAAATATTCCTGTTGTTGTTACTGCAACTTTTATTTAAAATAGGACTAAAAAACAAACGCAAAACTTTTTTGCTTTCAAACCACATGTTTAAACGGAAAAGAAAGCTCAATATATTATTTTAGTAATACTAAACTACATTAAATAATTTATCACTAAAAGCATATAATTAATTCCATTTTAGATTTTAAATAATGATTTACATAATTTATAAAAAACAACTGATAATGACGAGAAAATAATTTATTCATTTGTTCAACTCCAAATTAATAGTCAGAAACATAAACAAATATGCAAAGCGCAATATACTGGCAATTGTTTTGTATACTAATAAATAACATTATTAACAGAAGCATGTTTTAAGATTCTGTGATAAGGTTTATTAAATAAAATATTAGTAAAATATTGAAACAGAAAAAACACAGTTCAATTACATGTTATCCTTGTTGTTGAACGTAAAATTAAACCTTTTTAATTAAATTAAAATAACAATTTTTTAAATTTATTTTTGCTACTTTGAATCTTTTTACGGAAAACGAATCTTTCCCCAGTGGACATTTTAGCAGAGATAAACGTGGGCCCGCATTTATTGCCGACGATAGGATTCGAATCACGCTATTTACTCAGGTCCAAGTCGAGAGCAGTACCGCTAAACCACCCAGTCGACACATATTTAACAGAGTGCAGTTGTTAAAAAAGAATAATTGTAACGAAATTCTTAATTTTTTAAAAAGAATAAAAAAACTTTCTGAGCTTTATACAACTCAAAAATGTTTATAAAGTCAGTTTTTAAAATTCAGTTAAACACAGTGGGATATATATATATATATATAATGTATAATAAAATGAATAAATTTGTATTAGATCAGAAGAATAATTAACATAAACGCGACAATTACTTTTATCAATTATTTTTTACATCTAGGTAATAATTACTTAAATAATAATCATCATCATTTTAAAATGCTGATTGTCTAACAGTATGAAGCAATTAGCCGTCACTGGCAAGTGCTGGAGTAGTTTAATGGTACAGCGCTGAACTTAAACTTGAGTAAGAGTGGGTTTAATTGCCAAAACCGACACTAAATGCAGACCTTGTTTTGGCCTTGCTAAAATGTTCATTTATTAAAAAATGTTTCTAGTAAATTATGTAAATAATAATAATAATAATAATAATAATAATAATAATAATAATAATAATAATAATAATAATAATAATAATAATAATAAAAATTATTATTGTTAATCATTATTTTAATCGTTTTCTCTCTGCACTGTATTGCCAAATTACTACGTAGATGTTTATTTATATTTTTTGTTCTTCTTTTGCTCTGTCAAATACATATTTTGTAATTAAATATTGTTTTATTTATTCTATTTGATTGAATCTAATTTTTCAGTTGAACAAACAGAATGGTAATAACTACGTCAATTTCTACAGAAAAATAAACATAAATTCCTAAACATCAACCAGGTGAATGTAGAAGTACAAAAAGGTTATGTTAACATGAATAGACAAACGTTAAAATTAATCAAGTTTTCCTTAACTAAATTTATCATTCTGAGAAAATATCTGATTAAAATTCGTAAATCGAGTTTGCATTTATTACCACCTTTTCCCCCGATTAACTATTGTCACACCCAAAGAAATAAAATATTTTGTAATAGAGCATACTCAGTTCGATATTTTTTGTAAATAAAACAAAGAGACACATTGAGCAGTTGATTGACAGGTGTGATTTAAATTTATTTAATATCTACTTCATTAAACGTTGTAACATCTGCTGATAAATAAAATAGGCAAATTTTACATAATGATTGCTTGAAAAAGAAACAACAAAAATATTGTTATGATGATATAAAAATGTGTAATCTAACAAAGTTTTAAAGATGACTACTGAAAAACGTCAAATTTTTAAAAGGAGTTTCATATAGAATTAGAGGTGTCAAGTTTCAACCGATTTGTACAAATTAAACTACAGTGAACTGGCTGCTTTAATTGTGCATCACTGTTTTTAGCAATTCAAAAGCATTTATGTTTTAGAAACATTTTTAATGTATAGCTTTGTTATCTAAGAAGGTGGATTACTATTATGGCATTTACTTTTAAATAAAATAATAAGTTTGATCTTCTGTGCATTAATTGCTGGATAAGTTTGAACAACAAAATAATTTTAAAAATTTAACATTTATGCGTATAAATAGTTTCATCAGTGACAAAAATGACCCTGGCAAAATTCCAACGTTTTTAAGCTGTCAGAATAGGACGTTGTATTTTAGGAATCTGCAATTGTTTTAAATAGTTTTATCAATTGTTTCAAAATAGACATTGTTTATAAGAAGTATAAACAGTAATGACTAATAACAGTTTATGTCGAATACTTGAATTTACTTATTATTCAGTTTTTTATGTTTTAAGCATCAAATACATTCTGTGTAAAAGGTATTATACATTATGTAAATATTATTTATCTAATACGCATTTATTTACAACATAATGACGCGTTTAAAACAATTTTTAATTTGGAGATAAAAACACTTGCTAACTTGTATTAACAATATGCAAAATAGTTATTAAATAATAGCATAAAAAACATTTTCTATTAACAATAAAAATAATTTTTAATTCAGTGGTTTTATAACTTACAATTAACAAAATAAATTAGTTTATAAATAAAAATTTTAATTAACGAAAACTATTTTCCTAACATAATGAAATAAATTTAATAGTTTTCTAGGTTTCCAAATGGAGTTATCACTAACAAATTTTGTTCGATTAATACAAAAATAGTAATTATTATTTTTATTACTAAAACTACAACATTACTGTAGTTTATGACAACAATTCGCTGTTCTTCTTTTTTTTCTTTCTCTTATTATTATTATTATTATTATTATTATTATTATTATTATTATTTGTCAATGTAGATACCATTTGTTTAATATTTTTATTGCAATTGTTTTACAGAATACAAAATTTAACATAACTTAATTAAGAAATAAAATTTTAGAATTTTAAATGTTTTTTTGACAAAATTTATTGTACTAAAAAAGAAAAGTTACTCCATTTGAAAATATAAACTTAAATTGTAAATGTTTACTATTTTTGAAATGCAATGGCATTTTAAAGTTAAAATAAACCTATTTTATTGATGGGAATGTTTGTTTGAAAAACAAAATATACGGTGTGTAAATTAAAACTCTACATTCTGCAATTAAAAAATTTGGTAGCTTTCTAATATTTACATAAAAGATATGCTTGAGGTTAAACTGTTATATCTTAGAAATATTTATTTTAAGTTATTTAAATAGATATATATTTTTAAAATTAGTATAAGTAAACTTAATGTAAAAAACACTAATATTTTACCTAAAAACAAAAATAAAGTGAAAAAATTAATGCCGAATAAAAATAACAGAAGACATAACCTGTAAAATGAATTCATTTCGTATATTCTCTTCAGTTAAAAACATATATAACTCCGCCTAGTTTGGATTAGAAATGATTCAATCTAGCCAGTCCCAAGCCTGGATAAAGGAGGAGGGTTTGAGCGCAAGGTTGGCAACCTGGCCTCTGTAAAAATTTATACTGCTGCGGAAACAATGAAAGATGACGTCATTCCGGCAAACAACAACGTTTCTGGATGGCAAAGTTACCAGATGACAAGGTTGAGTAAAAGCCGAAAGAAAGCGCAATCTTCGATTTGCAAAATATTTAATGCCAACGAGACTTTGTTATTGTTGTTGTTGTTTTGCTGTAATTGTTGTCTTATTGCCCCATGCTTATTCCTAAAGCAAAAGGGTTTTGTATTATATATATATATATATATATATATATATATATATATATATAGGAAAAAATGATGTAATTAACCTAACATTAATAACTTTACAGATAAACACATACCTAACATGACCATGTTAAGTCCAAGCTAAATTTAATAAAGTTGCAAATTGTTTTTGTGTACACAGATGGGTTTTAACGTGTGAATGTAACCAAATGTGAATGTTTTTAACGTATTAGAGGCTTTAGCAGTTATCAACACTTTCAAACTATTATTAAAATTAACTCGGTGTTTCGTTTAAACTAAATGACGTAATATTAACGAAATGCAACAAAAGTTTGTTTAAGTTGTCCGATTAATGTATTTGTTACCGCAACTACAGGTGAAGTGATAGATGCAATGGGAGGTGGAAAGTATTGCTTTAGTTGTTGTGTGTGCATATCTGTGCAGTTATTAGTGTTAATTGTTAATATGTATATATATATATATATATATATATATATATTCTTAATGTTTGTGACTATATATAATATATATAATATATATATATATACTGATTCTTAATGTTTGTGACTAAAGAGAATATGCAAAATAAATTCGTCTCACGGTTTACGTTTTTTATTGTGTTTATTTGGAATTATAAAAGAAACCCAATGCTTTGAAAATTAATAATTATTGTGTAATAGATAATTGCATTTATTGAAACAAAACTTTTGTTTTAAGCAACGTTAGTTGTTAGTGTATTCTTATTTTATAAAGTACCTTTTGTAAAGTAATTTTTTATAATAAATCAATTTCTCAAATCTTTACTTTTTAATTTTTATTAAATATAACAAATATTTATATAAAAGTAGCATGCGATACATTTATAAAATGCTCAATTCAGTAAATGTATTAAAATCTATCATAATGTCACAGTTTGAACCGCAATTTTTCAAATTGAAAAACGCAAGCTCTATTTTACCACATTAATTATTGTAAAACACCAATTGTATTAAAAAAGAGCATGTGTAAGATTTACATTAACAAGTTGTGCCTGGGTGGTTTAGTAGTACAACGCTGGATTTAAACTTAGGTGTGCACTTAGGTAAGTGCTACCGTTACTACGAAATGTGGACCCCGTTTGGCTTTTCTAAGTATCTACGTGCTAGAAATACATTTCTTGTAAAACATTTAAGCATTAACAAATAAATAAAATGTAATAAGTAAATAAATAGGTACGATAGAACTATTTAATTTTTTATATGTAACCAAAAAATCCTAACCATAAAAGAACACATATAACTTGAAACAAGAAAACATTTATAATTTGCCAATTTGAAATTTAAACAAAGCAATAATTTAATTAAATAACTTACAGTAGATGATTCCATGTGTTTGCGTTTTTTCGAACTGTGTTCACTAACTGAATAAGAAGAATTGATTGAAGCACTGTTTGACATATTTAACAGACCAAAATTGGGACTTAAATTATTGACCTGATCCAAGTTGCTTCGGTGTCGCTTTTTATTTAACATTTTTATATCTTTTGCATGATTTAAATCGGACGACGACTGGTATGGGAAAGACATTGAGTTTAAATCCATGTTAAAATTATTTTCTACACCGTCACTACTGCCAATAGTCGCATCGTTAGTCGGACTTGTGCTGAAATTGTTTGTTTGATTGCTAAGCATACTGTTGAAATTTAAACAGAAAATAAAAGTGTAAAAATATGCATACTATTTTGTATTTTGTATTTTTTTTAATAGAATAATTTATTCAAGATTGAACATTAAAAAATGCAATTATAGTATCAGAGCTGTGACACGTGATTAAGGTTGCTAGACGTTTGCTGTTACCGATTACGAATTCTTAATTAACCAGGTTAAAACAAAAAAGCACTAATGTTACAGACATTTTTTCAATATTTTGTAACTAATGCGAACAGACGAGATAAATCTATATCACAGCTTATATCGCCCAATATTTTAATTTAAAATTATATAGGGAACCCAAAGATTTAAATTCTTAATTTTTCTTATTATTTAATAAAATGTTATTGATTTACCCGATTTTTATGTTACTTAATTAGAAATTATTTTAGTATAAACTAAATAATAATATTTTTAAACATGTACGCAAAAGAAAACAATATTTTTATAATAAACGCATATAATTAATATTTACAATTATACTGATGTAACGGATAATGTGCTTAAAACATTATAAAATCCATTAATAAATTGTATACCTGGATAAAAATAATTTATCCGTAGCTTTAATAAAGTTATGCATAAATACATTTTATTAAATTTAAAATATGTTTATAATTTTTAATTAAAATTTTTAAATTAATCTTGAGCTACCCTAAGATGTGTTAAAGTTTTATCACCTTCGTTAATGTATTCCTTAAAGCAAGTCAATTTGTTATAAACTCAATTTGTCAGTTAATTTAACAAACTTTAACTTTGTATATAAGTTGTAAGCATTATTTAAAAATGTAAACAATAATAAATTTGTCACAAATACCAGGGTGGTCTAATGGTAAAACGCTGAAATTAAACATGGGTGGGCATAAGTTTGAGTGTCAAAGTCGGCACCTCAAATACTCGCTTTTATTTGGCTTCGCTAAAAATTGTTTCCAGTAAAACGTTTAAGCAGTAACAACTAAAGAAAATAAACATAGTAAATTGTAAAACTTATTTTTTAGTTAAAATAGATTAACTTAATTTAATTAATAATTGGCACAATAAATTAACTTACAAAATTTAATTTATATAACACAAAATTGGTCCAAATCAAGTGAAAATTACCTTCCAAGTTTTATAATACTCCTAAGTGTACCAATTGCAATTTGTAAACTGTCTTTATAAAATTGTGGACTAAAACCGTTGGACAGAAATGTGATATTTATATGGCTGACATTTTTAGTGTACACGTGTGTACATTTCGTCCGTGATCAAATATCGATTTTTGTAATGGTTAAGCCCTTGTAATGACTACTCATTTGTGTATTTCAAATCTAATTGCAAAATCAAGCATCATTTTGAAGTGGGTGATTAGCAATCACTTAATTTTAACAATTATCGATTTTTTCCTACTCCATTTGTTTAGCCTGCGAATTAAGTGGTTAAACTATTTTGGTAAGTAGTGGATGCAAACAGTAAATGTAGACATCATAATAGATTGTTTTATGTTTAATGCAATAAATTACTATCTAAAAAATGAAAAATAGCAATAATAATAATAATAATAATAATAATAATAATAATAATAATAATAATAATAATAATAATAATAATAATAATAATAATAATAATAATAATAATAATAATAATAATAATAATAATAATAATAATAATAATAATAACTTTAATAACCTATAACAAATATGCCTTGTTTAAGTATTTTAAACAAATTATTATTTTTAAACCTACAATTTGTAATGAAGAGGGTTTTCTAAATCATGAGATCATTTTAACTACTTTAAGCTGACATGTCTGCATTAACCGCAAATTTAAGCAAATTTACAAAAAATCGCTATATATAATATTTGTATTATTTCACAAATAATTATTAATAGCCGATAATGTTTACGATTGAATAGTCAAAACTGCTGACATTATATTAAAAGATTTTAAGTTTAAATTTATTTATTTTTGACAACTTGACAATATAATAATTTTGCATAATACCTGTATATATATATATATATAAATCTAGCAAAATATTTAAACAATAAGTCCAAAAAAACTAATACTTATATAACATTGTTCCCTTAAGCAGGGTATTTTTAATTGCTGAATACAATAAATAGATCCAAACTGAATCATTTATTAGTACTGTTTTTCCAAAGTCAGAATAAGCTGTTCAAAATGTTCAAATAATAAATATTTCAGCTTTAACGTCAGAACGTTTACTACTAAAGCACACCTGTCTTATAACTAATTAGAACTCGTTTTAATTAAATTATTCAAAAAATGGCAATAGTAATAATAATACAAGTAAAAGTGAAAGTTGTGTAACACATCTTTTTATTAAAGTCATACTGGAGGTATATATTACCTTTTTTAATTTAAACTTTAAGTTTCAAAATCAGATTTTTAAAATTTGTCTTAATTAACTATATTTTAATTCAAACTTTTGTTTCACATTTGGTTACCATAGTTGCTGACATCCATATAAAAAAGAATCCTTTTGTAAAGATTGTTGCATAGTTTTCTTAAAATGTAAAGTTGAATTAATTTTTAATTTTTTTTAAATCCGTTTAAAAATTATTTTAATTAAGGTTAAATTATTTAAAACATTAAAACATATTTTTAACAGCAGTTAAAACATTTGAAAAGTTTATAATACCGTTTCCTGTTGTTTACATCTATTTTTAAATCTCGGTGTGTTTAATCCAGAAATATAAGCGTTAATTACCATGTTTACATTTTACTAATTGCTTGAGAACATGCTCATTAAACGAAGAATATCCATAACACACAAAATTACAGTTTGTTTCATTTTTAGGATTAGTAAATATATGCAGGTTTACGTTTTTAATCTTTTCTGTAAAACTAGTCAATTCATGTTAAATAATTACCACAAATAAGTCAGTTATTTACTTAAAAAGGCATTAATAAATACAAATAACGTAAATATTTTCCGTTAAACAACACGTTTGCTTATTCAAAAATGAAATTATAGTTATCTAATTATTATTATTATTATTATTATTATCATTATCATTACTATGTTCAATATTTTAATAAAAAAATATTCAGTACACTTATTATTTTTTACTATATTAATAGTAATAATACTACATAGATAGATAAATAGAGAACAGAGCTCAAAGTCAAATTATATATTTTTTATTTTGATACTACATTTTAACTACATCATAATAAGATTTAAAAGATGTTTAATGTAAATTAGCTTAGTTCGTAAGTTACTGCAAGCCAGTAATTGATAATTCAACAATTTTCAATATTTGAACTTTGTTATTTACAACAGTATTACAGTAATTAATTTGGTAAAAATAATGAAAATAGAATTTGATTAATAAGCATACCAAAAACATGCAATAAAAAACTAACTACTTTAAAAAACATTTATAAATCTTATTTAAAAAATAACATTATTTATTCATATTTACAACTCCGTGCATAATGCCCGAGTGCTTATATCAATGTTCGATTTTAAGTGCAATTTACCTAAATATAAGTCAAAAGTCACATTTTTTAAACAATTTTTTCATTATATTGTATAAATTTAAAACAAATTAAAAAAAAAAATTAAGTTCTGGTATTTAAAATTATATGTTGCAGTAACAACTGTTAAAATAAACTCACTAAGAGTTTACAGCTTTTCCAACATGATTGAGTCACATTGAGAGTATCTACATTTGATTTAAATTATTTGCTTAAAAACATTATATTAAGAAATATATACACATATCTAAAAGTTATTTAAAAAATGTACATAATGCGTATAGTAAAAATGTTTATTGTTTTTTTAACTGATTAATAGCAACAAAATTATTGATACAATCATCTAAAATCCAACTTTTTGACACTGTTTTTCGCTTTTAGCAGGTCCTTATTTTTCACACGACTAACCACGTTTAAGATAACTAAAAAGCTTTAAATTATATTAAAGTTTAGGTCGTATAGAAACAATCTTAACAAACGTAACCATTTTTACTAACTAAACAACTTTTGGTCTAATCAATAAAGCTGCGGTGGTACAGCGGTACAGCGTTCGACTCAAACCTGGGTGGGCATGGGTTCAGTCTCCACTATTGGCACTAAATGCGGGCCCCTGTTTGGCTTCGTTAAGTTATTCACTGTTGCCCGTAAAAATTAAACTACTTTTTTGTAATACATTTATGGAAGAATCGTTTTAAACTACTGCTTAGTGATCTAAAGCGTATTTAAGTCATTTTTAATAATGTTAACAAATTGAACGTTATTCAAATGATTCTAATTTAGTAATTGCTTGGATTTGATTTTATATTATATTTTAAGAGATAATATTTATGCCGGGTGATCTAGCGGTACAGCGCTTAAATTTGGACCTCGGTGGGCATTGGTTCGAATCCCACCACCGGCACTAAAATGCGGGCCCACGTTCGGCTTCGCTAAATTGTTCACTGCTAAAAGATGTTTTCCGTAAAATATTCAAAGTAGTAAACATAAAGTAAGTAAGTAAGTAAGTAATATTTACGTGCACTCTTTAAATTTCAAATATAATTTTGAAAAAAAACAGCATTACAAATAACCCTAACATTTAGTGGCCACGGCTAATAGTTTGAAGTAAACCCGTCGGTAAAAATACACAGAACTGGAAATATACATTCTAGCATGTTCCGCACGTTGCAATATTAATTGAACTTTCGTGAATGTTGTTCTCAACTCAAGATTAGCTAATTTTATCCATTCTCAAAATAAAAATATTTTCTAAATGTTAATTTTATATTTTTAAATATTTATTTTGTGCCTGTCCATGATTAGCATGAACAGTGCAGATACAATTCTTTCTCTTTTTAAAGTTGTATAATTTTTAAAAAACTATCTATGCAGTTTGAGTGTAAGTAAATTAAATACATCAGCAATCTATTTAATAATAAAACCAAAGTATCTATTATCTGTCTTTAATTTTTAGTAATTAAAATTATCATTTTAAAATTTTGGAAGTGTTGTATTTACAAGGTGTAAATATTAAAAAATGTGTCCAGGGGGCCAAAAGATAAAGTAAATAATTAGTTGATCTTGTTCTTTTTAACACTATACGTTATTTAAAATGTTATATATAAGAATTGTAAAATCTAATTAAGTTGTAATAAATGTATTATGTGTTGCATGTATGTTAACTTGAAATTATAAAAACATATAGTTTTATTTTTATTTTTTATTGTGCAATTATTTTACCTAAATTAATTAACCTTTGTACAAATTTTAACTATATTTTTTGCCAAAAGGTCACTTAAATTTTATTTATTTAGGAACTTTAAAAAATATAAATATTTTTAATCATAACATTTCTTAAAAATTAGAAAGTATAATTATTGATCGTTTATACTATTTTACTATATTTATTTAGCTAAAAAATATTATTTTGAATTAAAAAACAAAAATAGGAATTCGAATAAAAAAATACTTATCTTTTTAGAAATTTATTTATGTTTACTATTTTGAATGTTTTAAAGGAAATATTTTTCTAACTTCAATTACTTTTCATATAAAAATACTTACAAATTTCAAATTGTAACAAAGAATTAACCCAAAGTAATTATATTAACGATAAAAAATGGTTTCATATATAAATCTTTTTACAAACGTGGTCTTAGTGAATATTTTAAAATTATATTGCTTTAATCAAATTATCGTAATTTTATTCACACATATTTGTGTGAATTATACAACAATAACTTTGCACCTGTCGGTCTCAAGATCTTGGTCACAAATGGCTTTAAAACGTATAAAAAACTCTAAGTTTGTAATAAATATTAACTAAACAATGCTACAAAAAGCAATATTTGATAGATACTTTTGTGTGAAAACAACAAGCTGTACCAAAAGGTGATGTTTAGTTATCGATCCATGCTCAAGCTAAGAATAAAGAAACTTTATATAAACTAAATAAAATATGACAGTTTTTTATAAAGAGACTTGTGCTATTTTAATGTTTTACTAAGATAATTTTTTAGCAAGTAGATAATCAATCCAACTAAATATGAATGCGCTTGTATTGTTGGTAGCAAAATTCGTAACCTGTCCACTAGAATACACGTCTATTATTTTTATTACAGTCATTTTAAATACATTAGCAGAGGTATATTGACCCTTATATAACACCATTAACATAGGCAAAAAAGTCACAGACCAAAACATATTGAGTTATATAGTAGTTGCAAAATCCAAAATCGAACAAACGTTTTATCAAGACGGTTGTGGAAAACGTCATAGATTATTTGAACTGAAAGCATTATATTGAAATTAGGAAATAGTTACAGTAATAAAATAAATTGTTGGTTTAGTTAAAAATAAAACACCAAAAAAACTAGATTACATATAGCAAGTCAATCTTCATAGTGTAAAAACGTAACCAACATACCAGTAAAACAAACGTTTTTAATTAGGTGATCAATTCTTCATTAGTTTTATATTTTACAGCATATCGAATAAGTGACACTAATAGTTTTATAAGTGCAACAAATGTAAGAAAATAATAAGGTTTTTTTGTCGATAAATAGCATCCCTGTAAAGGCTCCACTGTTTGTAAAAAAAATGCCAAGGCTACCTGAATTTCTATCGTCCTTAGCCCAACAGCTACATATGGTATACGTATATTTTAAGATACCTTTTGAGTACTTTAGGTGTATGCTTGTACCCATCCAGTTATACCGCTGTAAACTGGATCTGTTAATCCATGTTAGCCTCAGTCCAGAATTTATTACCTAGAAGTATGGAAAGGGGACTATTGTCACAATTGGAAATTGGGACCAAATATGCAATACTCTAATCTTCGAAGATATTATCATAATATCATTTATGTATATTTTCAAAAATTACTAAAAATTACAATTAAATGTCTTAAAGCAAACGTCATACAATGCGTAACTAAAACATGTCTAATATTAATGGTTTTCTTATAAAGACAAGTTAATTTATTAACAATGTTCTGATTTACGCTTTAAAATTATATTTTTAACATTTATTAGCCTTTGTCAACTTATTTATTTTAGAAAAACTAATTAAAACTCTCATCTTCAAATAAAAAAATGTAAAGTATTTTTTGGCTCAGTCTATGTTTCCTAAGGTAATTAAACAATTAATCAGTTTTTTAAAAAGTAAATTTAATTAAGTAAAAAAAATTAATTGGTTATTTTTTGTGCGTAATGAGCAATTGTGTAAAGCAAATGATGTACATTAACAACAACAATATATTTTTATAATACTTGTGCGGTTCTATTTAGGTTGTTAATATATTTTAATTTTGTATCCTGATATAAATTTATTATTACGTCTATAACTATTTATGTTTCAAAAATTTAAAGCATTAGATACCCTTTATAATTCCAAATACAAATGCCAAAATAAGTAAACTGTTTGATGATAACACCTTGTGTATTATTTTAAGATGCATACATACAGTTAGTATAGATATACTAGAATATTGAAAAAAAAACAATGACACCATATATTACTAGTTGTTTATAATTTATTATCATAATTATTAAGGGCGTAGATAGTTTAGTAAAAACACATTTAGTATCATCATATACACAAAAATATTTTAAACCATCGGTATAAACCGAAAAAAAGTCGAAGGCCGAAATAATTTCAAAATTAAAATGTGTTAAAATTAATTTTTTTTAATTATTATTGCAACTGATTATTTTTAACTATAGTGTATATATACATACATATACTGAATATGTAGCTAGAACAAATATACAAAATGGATTTATTATACAGTTTACATTCTGTTTTATTTATTTTTAACTATTAATGATCAAGTTTAAATTTTGGATAAATTTAAACCGTTTTTTTTTTAAATTAATAGCAATATTTTTTAAAAATGTAAACACCACGATAAAAATTTAACACAAATCTTACACAAACATATGTTTAAAGTTCATTTATGTTATAATATATTTCAATTAACACATTACATAAAATACAATAAATTACAAATAATTTAACAAATTGAACTTTGCCCTCTCCATTAAACAATTTAAGGTTGAACATAGACACCGTTTACTGTTTAGACTTTGACAATTTAAGAATATTGTAGGGGTTTTTTTACTCTTTAAACGGTTACGCTAAACGTAACATTTGCTAAAGTTTTAAAGCTAAAGTCAGTTATGAAATTAAACGACATTTTTGCTAACATTTGAGTCTAACAACTTGGCTACTTGCGTTACATGAAAATATACTATTGTTAATAAAAATGCATTACTTTTATTATTATTATTTTTTTATTTTATTTTTACTTTTATGTTTGCTACTATAAATGTTTTACGAGAAACATCTTTCAGCAGTGGACATTTTAGCGAAACCGAACGTGGGCCCATGTTTTAGTGCCGGTGATGGGATTCGAACCCATGCCCACGGAGGTCCGAATTCGAGCACTGTACCGCTATTATTATTATTATTATTATTATTATTATTATTATTATTATTATCATTAATGTTATTATTATTAATTTTATTATGATTTGATAATAATTATAAAATAAGTACCTCAAAAATAAAGCTATATTAAATAACATAAATAACAATATTTAAATTTAACTTGTTATAATGGTTAGTGATATTGTTACCTCTTCCCCAAGAAAAACCTTATATATGCAACAAATGTAGAAAACTAATGCATTTTTGTAAAGGCGTCACTGTTAACAAAAATAAACAAATCTTTCTCATGTTTTGTCAGACTCGTTTTCCTTGAGTCAGACTGCATATTGTATAGGTATATCTAAAAATACATCCTAAGTATTCTGGGTAGACGCTTGCAAGCAGCCATTAAGGTGGATGCCTGTTTATTGCGGTGTAATCAATTTTTAAGTCCTGTTTGTTTACACCTAAATACAACTCAGAAAAGTTTATATCTAAGATTATCTTTATTTTTGTAAATAAATAGTCTGCAAACATTACCCAAATCGTCTGTATTGTTAAAGTTTCAGAGTTTTTTTTATAACCCAATACAAGTATTATTTATTGAAGTAAAATAATGTTAAAAAATATTTACATTTTAAAATAAGTGTTAAATAATTTTTTGGTAAACCAAAAAAAAGAATTTCGCTGTCTGTAATTATGTAATATTTTTAAAATAAAACAAAACATGTCAATTTTAATTACAATCAAAAACACTTTTTAAAATTTACCATTTTTTTAATTTTAATTTTAAAAAAAAATTATTGCTATTTCAATGTGTCATAAAATAATATATTTATTTCAATTCTAAACATATCTTAAACTCTTATTTACAATAATGCGCTTTTAACTGGTCTTTGAATTTTATTCTTATTTTCGATAAAATTAAAATAAATTATTATTTACAAAAATAAATGTATTATTTAAATTTTAAAAGATTTTGTTACGCGTTAGTGTTCTTGTTATTTCACATCACTTAGCATCTCATCTTCTTACATAATTAAAAAAATAATTTTAATTAAAATGTTTTTTGGGTTAAACATAAACAATCAAGTGCATTATTTAATTACTTTTATTTCAATCATCATTTTTTGGACACACAATAAAACCCTTTTTTGCATCTGTTTGTGACAGGAATTTTAAAGAATGATAGAAAGAAAAGGAAAAAGAAGAGGAGGAAGTAGAAGAGTGTATTTTGTTTCTGTTTTTGTTTGTTCACGAACAAGACGAATGTTTTATAATGTGGAAGAACTAATTGGTTTTCAAATTGTTTGCATAAAATTAAATTAAAAAAATAATTAATTAACAGAATTGTATTTAATGTAACCAATAAATAGTAAATTTTAAAAATAAATATACATTACGGTGAATTAATTGAAAAATATTTATTAGTTGAAGTAGGTTTATTAAAATGGAAATCGCACTTATTATTTATTATTATTTTTACTACTTTAAATGTTGTACGGGAAACATCTTTTAGCTGTGGACATTTAGCAGAGCCGAACATGGGGCTGTATTTGTTGCCGGTAATGAAAATCAAACCTATGCTCACCTAGGTTTGAGTCGAGCACTGTATCACTGGTACAAAAGAAGGGAGATAATTGTAAACTTCCCCGTTGGCAAAAACTACACGTTCAAACTAGCCCAATTATGGATTATTGCAGGTTTTAACAACCCGAGGTGCAATGACGAGTCTCTACCTGTTGCCAGAGCATTCGTGATTACCCTGGTTGAAGTGATATATATATATATATAATTTACTGCATCTATTTAATTAATATCGTCGTAATAGCACATATCTATTTTAATAAAAAGTTCTATAAAATATGTAAATTTATTACATTTTACTATTTTCTTCAAACATTATAACACTATTTACAACAAAGCAAAAAATGATCTAACGTTTCTTTTAAAATAATCAGAATATCTAAAATTACAATTTAAAATATAGACTCAGATTTTGAATATATTATGGTTCGAAAATAGTAATAATAACAATTTTGTCAATCTATGTGTATGTATTTGTAAATATAAATGTAAAACGCGTGCTCATAAGGGTATATTTAAGCAAGCAATAATGATGACACATTAGTTACCACTTTGACCTTTAGATAAAACGGTTCAGGTTTGAAACTTAAGTACTACTTTTTGTCAATCCGAACTTTGTCACCCGAACTAAGTCGTAACACCTTAAAAATAATAAATACTATAGGCTGTCAAATAACTACGCTTTAAATGTACTTACAGTTATCTCCCTATAGAAGTTTTTAAACTATTATATATATATATATATATATATATATATATAAGTGTTATAACATTTTTGGTTTGTTATATACCAAGCAGCTAGCATTGTTTAGGTCTAAAACCTAAGGCGTTTAAGTTGAAGGTGAAAGTTTTAACTTGTATGCTGTTTGTACTATTTGCCTACATAAATTTGTATATAAAACTTGACTAAATAAAATTTAATACTAATAATTTTGCTAAGTATTTTAATTGTTACAAAATAACGACATTTCTTGCAATTTATTAAGGATACGTTTGTTGTCGGGATGGCAGAGACGGCTAAACAACCAAACTAAAAATTCGATAGCCGTAAGTTTGAGTCCCATTATTAACTCAAACAAATTTTTATTTAGAACTTGATTAAATGTCCACTTGCTAAAAAATGTTTGACTTTAAACGTCAAAGTAAATTAAACAAAAGTAAAATAAATAAACAAATAGCAAACATATTTTTTAAACTAATAAAAAACCACTCTATAAGTAATATTAAATTTTTAGGATTGCAATAATTTATTATATTTAATGTTAAATATTCAGTATGTAATATTTTTTACTTGCTTGAATTAATTAATTACTTTAAAAAAAATGTTTAAATTTAGTTTAATATTCTTTTTAATGTTTTGGGTATTTAAAATAACACTTTTAATTATTTAAATACAGTAATGTGTTTGAATAAAACAATTATTATTAAAAGCAAACGTTTATTTTTATTAAAACAGCTAATAATTGATTTAAAAATAATTAATTTAAAAATAATAATTTACAACATTTTAATCGTAGTTTTAAAATCTGTTTTTGTATATTCAAACAAAAAAAAAGACTAATTGGAAAAAAGCTAAATTGTGTCACAAACTAATATCTTTGAAATAAAACTTTTGTTTACAAAATTAATTTGTCTAAGGCTAAGTAGTAGTTACTTATGCCGGTGCATACCCTAATTTGGTATGAACGCTAATTTCTTTTTCTAAATAAGCTAATAATAATTTATGTATTATATAATTACCATATATAACCCGCTTTTTTATTTTATATAATTTTAAATAGATTAGATGCAATTTATGTCTAAATTAAATTTGTAGTTTTGTAAATGATGTATTTATTTAACTCTTCAAACCTTCAGCTCTCAATTTCGTAAATGACCTTTAAAGCGTCTAAATAGAAAAAAATATGCGTCAAAAAGTCTTTAATATAAAATATGTTCTAAATAAAAATTAATACCTTTTTACATTTTAATAATTGGTAACCTTATAATTCCACCTAAAATAAATCAGAAATGAACTGTCCTAGCTGCAACCAAGCATGGATAAAGGTAAAAGATTTGCGTCAGAAATTGCATCCGGTAGCGAAAACCTACGCCAAAACATTTTAATGGAGTAGCTATCAGTTTATTCAACCTAATAAACGTAAACAGGTTTAGCAAAAGAAAACTGGATGTAAAATTGAACATAAGTAGTTCGTACATCAATGGTATTAGTGCATACACATCCTAAGCTAGATGTGAAGATGAGGTGAAAAAGAAATCTTGGGAACACTTTAAGGAAATACTACTCAACATTTCTCAAATAGAACAAGTAATACTTGGTTCTGATTTAAGTAGTAAAATAGTCTAAAGAGGGTGTTGAGAGATGTCACGGCGAAGAAAACATTTTTAAAAAATCCTAGTAACGAGGATAGAAAATGTAAATTTGACATGAGACTGTAAAATAATAAATAAATAAAAAGTTGTTATGCAACACAGGCTAGTGCTAATAAAAATGAGTTTTAGAAACGATTAAAAGAGCTTAAAGGAGATTTGAGTAAAAAAATGATAGAAATTGATAGAAACCGACCTAAATAGACAATTTAAAAGCAAGGTTTTGCCGACCCAAAAGCTCTGAAAAGGAGTGTGCATGAACAGTAGACATTAAACAGCAGAGTAATTACTAAAGCAGCTAAAAATATGCTACAATCAACATTTGGAAAAAAACACCAGCAAATAAAGAATGATGGTAGTAGAAAGTTGAAGTTCAGCAAACTGTCAAAAATAAAAAAATAAGACATGGGATCTATTTGGATTGCAGAGCGACAAATTGTAACAGGTTAAAAAGGTAACTAGAAAGCGGTAGCTGTGACAAAGACAATAGCGTGAGGTCAAATATATATAGACCTGGAGATACTTGAAAAAGAGAAGAGGTTATTTAGTACTGCTAAAGCCAGACACATGAAAAAGAAACAGTACTGTCAGAAAAAGAATTAACTAAGCAAAAATGTAATATGCATTTTGAAACCCAATTAAATGAAGAAAAGTCCTGAGCAGTGACTGAAGATGGGACACTAATCAAGGTGTAACAAAAAAAATATTTTAGGAAGATGTAATTAAAGGAGCGAGAAAAATTAATAATGAACAAATATCAAAGCCTGGAGGAATACCTATTAAAAGATGGAAATACTTGGGAAACCATGGCATTGAAGGACAAACTAAGCTGTTAAATTTAGATGGAACGAACGGAAAAGGTCTGACGAAAGGGAGAAAATTGTTATTTTGCCAATCTACAAGCCTGTGGTATCTATA
This sequence comes from Cardicola forsteri, assembly GCA_025895645.1. Lineage (NCBI taxonomy): Eukaryota > Metazoa > Platyhelminthes > Trematoda > Strigeidida > Aporocotylidae > Cardicola > Cardicola forsteri. The sequence continues at coordinate 658,920 of JAKXYG010000418.1, read as the reverse complement.
GGAACATAAAGGTTATGTTACATACCTCTAAGCTTTTGCAGAAAATTACTGATAAAAAGATCGGTAAAGAAAGAGACGTTAGAGAGGAACAATTTGGTCTTATTTTTATTTTTTATTTATTTTTACTACTTTGAATGCTTTACGGAAAACATCTTTTAGCAGTGGACATTTTAGCTAGGCCGAACGTGGGCCCGCATTTAGTGTCGGTGGTGGAATTCGAACCCATGCTCACTCAGGTCCACATCGAGCGCTGTAACGCTAAACAACCCCTTCCTAAACTAAATACAAGTAATGCTACTTTTGTCCTCTAAATAGCAATGAAAAAATGCAGAAGGAAACAGAAGGGACTTTATATGTTTTTTATTGATTTAGAAAAAGCATACGATTGGGTTTCCAGGCAGGAAAAGGGAGAAATATAAGAAATAGGTGACCCAGAAAATTAAACGAAAATTGTACAATATATGTATGATAATGTAAAAACGTTGGTTAGGACCAGTGTAAAGGAGACTGCTAAGTTCTTGCTTGAATCAGCGATCGGCATTAAACCTGTATTTGTTTAATCTAGTTGTTGACGTAGTAACAAGAGATATTAGGGTAGAATCACTCTATGTATGTTATTTGTAGATAATATTGTCAGAAAACAAAAGAATATGGAGAAAACGTTAGTCCAATGGCGAAAGGCATTAGAAGATCGAGGTTTAAAAGTCAACAAATAAAGAACAATTTATATGCGTACGGTGAAAACCATGTTGATAAAATGAAAATAGAAAATCAGGAATTGTGACGGATGAAAACGTTTAAATACCTAAGCTTATTGCTATTATAATTATTATTTTAAATAATTTAAATAAAATTGCTTTGAATTTATTTTTGAAAGACAACGTATTATTGAGTATTTAGAAGTAAAAAACGATGCATGTACGTTTTGGAATAATAATGTAGAGCATTTGTAAAAATACATAATTTATTTGTATTTGAAGTCGTGTAGAATAATTAACTCGATTAATAAATTTCAACAATTTAAATAAATTGATATTGACCTAATTGAAATCACCGGTTAATATGATTAACTTTCTTTTCGTACATGAAACAAAATAACTACAGCGACCGCCTATTGTAACGCAATGAATTAATTAATATTTAAAGGTATTTACTTATATATATATATATATATATATATATATATATATCAATTTGACTAAAAGATTTAAAACATTTTATGTGACATTATTGATAGATGTTTGATAGTTATATTGTTAATTCGTAAACGTTTAACGCCAGCATAAAATCTCTTAATATTTGTTTATTTTGAAGTTACGAATCAATGTAATTATTAAGATGCTTTATTGCATTTTAGTCAAAATTTACCATTAAATCAGCAAATAAAATTATATTAAATTATAACTAATTAACATATTTAAATCAATGTAAAGTTATCGCTCTTTTAATAAGCAAATGATATTGTACATTATGTAATGTAATTAAAACCCTAGATATTGTATTTAGACTATAATCAATTATGATTATTATTATTATTAATATTATTATTATACCAAATAAAAATATGAGAAGACGTAAACTGTGAGATGAATTCATTTCTTATATTCTCGTCAGTTACAAACATAAAATCTTAGTATATATATATATATACACACAAAAAGAATGTGTACGTCATCTTATATTTTTTGGAATTATAAAGGGAACCCAATGCTTTAAATTATTAATATTATTATTTTTATTATTATTATTACTATTATTATTATTATTGCTTGAATGCTTTGCAACAAACAATTTAGCAAGTGAACAATTTTGTAAAGCCAAATGTAAGCCCTCATTTAGTGCCAGGAGTAGCACTCGAACCCATGCCTACTCAAGCCCGAGTGTAGCGCTATAACACAAAGGTAAAATAATGTTGTCTCAATTGGATTTCGTTTTACACTGTCGAAAATCCATAATAATATTTTTGACCTTCAAAATACTACTTAAAAAATTAAAATGTTGTCTTGCTAAATTGGTGTTAATGTATAATATTTTTACGAGTATCGGTGAGCTACAAATAGCTAGAGAGGCGGAAGTTTAAAGTAGCCTTCTAGACACCAAATGTGGGTTTTTATTTAGAACTGTTTAATCTGTCTGTACATTTGTTTTTTTTATAAAATAGTTAAGCAATAATTCCTAAATATTTTTTAAATTATTTATTAAAACAAATTACATTCAGATAAAACACCTTGCATTTTTAAAATATTGTAAATTGTAACAATTTTTTAAAACAATTATTTGTATTTTTGTCATTTTTAGTTTAATATATGTTTACATTACCTAAATTGTAATATGTTTATTAATAATTATGTGCTTTATTTACTTAAAAACGTCGCTACTTAGAGTGAGTTAATCTAAGGTGAACTATTATAAACACATTTTTTCCAATAATGGTGATACTCCTGATTGCCATCTTTACAAGACCAGTTGCACCTAAGCACGTAGATCAACACAGCAGAAATTGACTAAATAATTGTGTAACTGGGTTGCTGCTTTAGTGGATGGGTTCAAGCACACACTAAAGGTGTACAAAAGGTATCCTTAGGTATACACCTTCTATATGCAGTCGTTGGGCCAAGAGAAATAACCCTAACAAAAAATAGGACAATCTTGTTAATCTTTGCAAACAGTAGCGCCATCATAAGGATGTTGTTTATGTACATTTGCTATTTATAATAAAACCATTGGAGTCAATTGTTTAATACTCTATACCAATGTAGACATAATAATAAAGTGACTACCTTATCATTTAAACTCAAAACTAGGTTAACATGAGTTCGAGTCCTACCACCGACATTAAATGTCCACTTGTTAGAGCATGTTTTACGCACAACGTTTGTTTAGTGACAACCAAATTAGAGAAATTAAATAAAAAGCATCTTTTATGCGAACATTTTTGAAATCAACTTTAAAAAGCACTATTCATATTGCAAAATTATCATATTTAACAATATTCGGATTAATATTTCAATTAGGTTTATTAAAACTTTAATACACAAAAATATATAGTAAAACCAGCGAATATTAAAAATTTATGGTTAACGCACATTTAAAATATAACTAAATTGTAAAATAATATAATTGAGAAAAAATAGTTCAACCAATTTTTTAAACATGATAACATAAAATATTTTAAACAAATAATTAAATCAACTTTATAAAAATGATTGCCACAACAAGTTTCAAACGATTTCTTCGCCTAAAACATATTAGACCGTTTAAAAAAAACTAGAATTTATAGCTGATTTTTTGTAAATATATATAAATAAAATTACCCATTGATATTATTTAACATACAGTTTTATTTTTAAGAAATAAGACTATTTTAAAACCTACACATCAAAATAAACAATTCAAATTATTTGGAACACATTAGCTGAAATGGTCAATGTTAATGTTTCAAGCCCAAGTGGTTAGGTTGCTAAACGTATTCCTGGATGGGCATGAGTTTGGGTATAATATCTGACCTTAAATGCAAGACTTTATTTTACTTTGCATTTAACTTATAGCAAATTGATACAAGTGCTTAAGGCACTAGAGAATAATTCTTAGATTGACATAGGATTGAGTTTCAGTACTGGCAGGCCTCCGCTTGACTTTGTTAAATTGTCCACATACAGAAACATGTTTATCGTTTAGTTAAGAAAGACGGAGAAAAAGACATTTTCGATTGAAACTGAAAGTTGGCCAGCAAAACAATTTTGCTTTAAAATTTAGAACTTGAAAGTTTATACTAATCAACATTCTCAATTATTCACATTTACTTGTAAAATATATTAATCATAATTTAACTAATATAAAAAATTTAATAAAAAAGGAAAGTACTTCGAAATCAACAAACATGTGGATAACTTGAAACAGAAGTACTGTTTTTAATTTATCACAAAATTAAAAAACTCAGAAATAACTTTTATTTTAATTCATCCTACGCGTAATTGCAAAACTAACCACTTCTAAAACTTGTAGTGTTATAATGCAAGTATTTACATTGCAAATATACTTGATTAAAACAAAAATTATCTTAATTATTTCAAGATAAGCACATAATTGCACAAGTTTCAAATAAATAAATTCTCAAATTTTTTCCAACAAATTATGTTTGATCTATTCTATACTAGTATAGTAAATTTTATATTTATACAAACTTTTATTTTACTAGCATAACATACCTTTAACAGTGGAAATATACCAACAGATATACACAAGTGAAATTGTATAAAAACCAATTTTACAAAATAAACAATACATAAAAATGAATTAATAAAAAACAATCTTTTTTTCAATTCCAAACGCCACACTTAAACTCATAAACGCCGGAGTGATCTCGTGGCACTGCGCTGGACTTGAACTCGAGTGAGCATAGGTTTAGGTGCTACTCCCAGTTTGCAACCATCAATTGTCTATTTCAAAACCGTTCTTCCTGGTCTTTTGGGTGGTAAATGTAGAATTTAACCAAGTAATTTTTTTTGTCTAATTGCTACTTGTTGGCTGTTATTTGCCAAAATGGTGTCCTCTTATTGTTCCTAAAGTAATAAAGATCTTTTACACAGGTCAGCTTACTGCGTTTTACGCAAACCCTCCTCCTTTATCCAAACTTGGGATTGGCTAAAGTTGTTCAATGTTAATCATCTCCAAGCGGAATAATAATAAAAATAATAATAATAATAATAATAATAATAATAATAATAATAATAATAATAATAATAATAATAATAATAATAATAATAATAATAATAATAATAATAATAATAATAATAATAATAATAATAATAATAATAATAATAATAATAATAATAATAATAATAATAATAATAATAATAATAATAATAATAATAATAATAATAATAATAATAATAATAATAATAATAATAATAATAATAATAATAATGGTAATAATAATAATAATAATAATAATAATAATAATAATAATAATAATAATAATAATAATAATAATGGTAATAATAATAATAATAATGGTAATAATAATAATAATAATAATAATAATAATAATAATAATAATAATAATAATGGTAATAATAAAATAATAATAATAATAATAATAATAATAATAATAATAATAATAATAATAATAATAATAATAATAATAATAATAATAATAATAATAATAATAATAATAATAATAATAATAATAATAATAATAATAATAATAATAATAATAATAATAATAATAATAATAATAATAATAATAATAATAATAATAATAATAATAATAATAATAATAATAATAATAATAATAATAATAACAATGTTAATAATAATAATAATAATAATAATAATAATAATAATAATAATAATAATAATAAAATAATAATGGTAATAATAATAATAGTAATAATGGTAATAATAATAATAATAATAATAATAATAATAATAATAATAATAATAATAATAATAATAATAATAATAATAATAATAATAATAATAATAATAATAATAATAATAATAATAATAATAACAATAATCACATTGATGTTTGGAAAATTAGGAATATTGTTATAATCAAAATTTAAGACTTTATTAATCAAATTTGTAATGTGATTAAAAGCTGAAAAGATAACTTAGGTCTTGACAAATGCACGAGTGCCTGGATATTACATTGATAGTGCCCTACACAATTTTAGAAAGCATCAAATTCCAACGAAATGCAAATTGCTATTTTCCCAAACATGTTATACCAAAACATTCACAAGCAATCAAAACCATAAAAAATAATTTCTTAAACTTAGAAAAAAAAAATTTTTAATTTTAATCAATACAAACACATTTTTATGACCATTTAGCGTTACATAAAAAATTTTATGCGAAAGAAAATTGTTTCAAAATGATACAGTGTTCAGTTGCTAATTGTCCACTCAACATAAAAGTTGTTTATTGCTCTATTATTATAAAAAAATAAATCAATGCTACGTTGCAAATTATGTAGATATTTAATGTATCATTTGTTACTTACATTTTTAAAATAAATCAGTCGACATGTACTTTTTTCAATCGTCTTCACTAATATCGATGTAGTGTATCTATTTATATCCTCATTTATTAATAAATTAACGATAATAATTAGTTGTGTAAAATAAAATCTTTGTCGTATTAATATTTCTCAATCTATACTGTCAGCAACGTTTGTTTGAAAAGATGATGGACTTTGATATGCTTGTCTATTAATATCTTCCTTGTATTTATTTATGCACTTGGTCGTGGTGTGAATTAGATTCTCACAGATGCTATTCGTATGTATGTCCTCCATACACTCTTTTTTTAATATTTCGTTGTGTATGTGTCTCTTAACTTGTGTGTATTTGTTTGTGTGTATGCGTGTGTCTCTTGTTTTACAAAATCAAACGTAAAAGCGTACATGTCTCTGCTTTATATATGCTTAATCCAATCCAAGGCTAAAGTAGCATAGATTTCATCAATTAAAGACTCCAAAATTCACAACTGGTTCTCATATTATCAATGTTTATCTGTTGTTATCATTGTTAGACTTTTTTAGTGTGAACATTGTTTTGTTGTAATGCTTATTACAAACCGATGATATTATTATAATGGTGTGTAATTTTTAATTATTGAATTTCTGTGTAAGTGTATCATGAATTGGGTAAGTATACGAATTGTTGAACCATACCAACTCATTGTATTGTGATCACGTTTACTATATGACGCCAATTGGGGGGGGGGGCATATACCTGTAAAAACCAATTTCTTTGTAATTAAAATAATTGTTTGACTCTTAATGACACAAGTTATAAAATATGTTGTACTCAATAATGCAATTGTAGGAAATCAACCTGGATTACAAACTTGGCTAAATGTACATTTTTTATTTTAGGGTTTTTAAGTGTGATTTTAAAATCGTCAGATTCATTAAATAATAAATCTACTTAGTTTAAAGCAATTATTTATTTGTTATTTTTTTCTTAATTTTATGTTTGCTACACATTGGCATAATCACTGTACAGCCTTTTTATCCTTGTTTCGGATTATCAGTAGTCCATACATTTCATATTGTATCTTTAGCATTAATATGATTTGTATTACAATATAAAGTTAATAGTTTTCTCTTTCTGTCTACTACAACGTAAAGTTTAGGCTAACAAAAACGGATATGTTAGATACACTATTGTTGAAAGTCTATTTAGATTTCTTTAAGGTAATTATTTTTATTTTACACGTATGTATCTAACTGGGTAACATAATATTTAAAAATAAAATGAAGCAAAAAAGCATGTTTTTAGCTATGTGAAATAACTTTTTCTTTTATATATTTTAATCATTAATAAGTGAAAAAATTAGTTGTAATAATTAATTTCCGTATTTCTAAATTAATTATGTTTTTTTATAAAGAGATTATAAAATTATTATTATTACTACTATTATTATTATTATTATTATTATTACTATTATAATTATTACTATTATAATAATTATTATTACAATTATTATTATTACTATTACTATAATTATTGCTATTATTATTATTATTATTATTATTGCTATTATTATTGCTATTATTATTACTATTATTATTTTATTATTATTATTATTATTCTGCCTAAACAATTTAACATGTAATAAACGTACACAAAATTTAAGTTAAATTATGGTAATCTAGTTTTGACTATAACTTTGGTACAAGCCTGACTTACATAATCGCTAATTTAAATTTGCAGTGTTCTGTATTTGTAAAAAAAAGTCATTTCAACACATTAAATGTATATTGTTTAGTTTACAAGTGCTACAACTTTTGTTTGCAGTATACTGTAAAAATTCAAGAGTGAAACTTAATAACACACTTTCAATGCCGTGGTTTGAATTGTTTTCTACTAATGGTATATGTCGGTATTGAATTGCATTTTTTATTAGAAATAAACTAACTTTACCAAAACAATGATTAAGAATTGTGTGAAGTTTCAACTTAGTTTGCATTTGTATAATAAGTATTATGCTCAATGTACCCAATTTAAATTTAGGTAGTAATACAAATATTTTTTTTCAAAATAATTCAGTTTTTATATTTTAATAAAAATTATTCAAACATTGAAAAATAAACATTAGTAAGTCTAAAATTAAAACATTTTGTTGCAAATAATTATTAAATTTGGTTAAAACTTATAATGAACACTTTACTGCGTTCATATAAATAGAAGAGTTGGTTATTGGTTTGATAGCGGGTTTATGATATGTGAAGAATAGCTACTACGCTTCGTGCATTCTATATTTAACAAAACTTTTAATCAACCTAGAAAATATCAAGAATAGACTATTTGTGTGTCTTTCAAATACTGACTAGTGTTTCTTTGGTGTTTTCACTACATGAGGATTGCTTAGAACTACATGACCTAATTAATTTTGATTTCTTGTTTTTACCTAACTAACAGTTTATATTGTTATTATTATATACATATAAATATGATAAATTAATTAAAAAATTGTAATAACAGCAGTGTAAACAATAGTAAACCGAGTTTATGTTTATTACTTTGAATGTTTTACAAGAAACGCATCTTTCAGCAGTAAACATTTTAGCGAAGCGGAATGTGGGCCGGTAATGGGATTCGAACCCCGATGCCCACCGCAGTCCAAATTTGAGCGCTGTACCGCTAGACCACCCCGGCACAATTATGAGACGTACCTTTTAAGTTTTTCAAACGTGATTACTCCAATAAGTGCGTTAATGAAGGGCTTTAACCAAAAGTAAACAACAACTATTTTTGTACATATGGAACTGAACAATAAAAAAACCCAAATTTATTATAGAAAAAAGATGGGTTTGTAAAATTTAAATTTATTGTAAAAAATTGATGAAACATATTTAATTTGAACAAATTAGCATTTGAATAGAATAAGTTATTATTTAAATAGTTTTAAAAACCTCTTTTTATTAATGTAACTAATATGTTTGTTTTTCTTACTTTCTACATATGTTATATTTTTTGTCAATTTAAAAACCAACTTTGAAAAGTTTTTGTGAAGATTAAATATATTTTGACTTTTGCAATTAAACAAAGCTGCTATGCCTTTAAAAATCTCCTAAATTTATTATCATTATTATTATTATTATTATTATTATTATTATTTCAAACGTTTTTGCCTTAAAATAAGCATGAGGAAACAAGATAATGGTAAAAGCAAAATCAATAACAAGGATTGGTTCATTTCTGATCTTTTTTAGAAATGTTAATTTGTTTTTAAAATTTAATATTTTTAATAAATGCATTTTTATTATTATATAAATATTTTATTGTATTATATTTTATTGTATAATATAAAATCTAATTGGAAAAATACGCATTATTATTTATTTTCACTATCTTATATTTTGCGCAGCATTTTACTAATGTATTACTTTTTTTCACTTTTTTTTACCAATCTGGCTAATTATTTCACATTTTAAGTCAGCTATTATTTTTTACTATAGAGTTTTATCATTCTAAACAAACGGATATAAAATTAAACTTTTTTTATATTATTTATTTGGACATTTTTAAAACAAACACAGTAATAGAAAATCAGTTATAATTAGTAAAAGGTTATTTTTATTAACTCTATCCCAGTGCTAGTTAATCCATGCTAAAAATTAAAAAAATAGTTGTCTAAAAAATAAAATTGTTAAAACAACAGAAGATAGGAGAGTTTATCAAATTATTTAGAGTAAAACAGACTACTAGAAACTGTACAAGTGTTAAATGTTGTCCATTAATTTTAAACAAAAGATTAAATTGAAATTAGGGTGCTAGATTTGTACCCTCATCAGCATGAGTTCGAGTTGCACTAATGGAACTAATTCCGGCTCTTTTACTGGCGACGGTAAAGTTTATAATGTCTTATATATAAACAATGTAGAAACTAAAGGTTTACTAATTGTTTTTTTATTGGTCGAATGTTTTACGGAAAACATTTTTAGCAAGTGGACATTTAGCAAAACTAAACCAGGGTCACAAGTAAGAAATAAATTACTGTTACCAAAATGATATTAAACAATTTGCTAAATATATTATTTTTAATTACAACAAGGCAATTTGCACATAGTAATCAAAAGTTCTAAAATTTTGCCGTGGTGGTCTATCGGTACAGCGCTCGAATTTTGACCTCGGTGGGCATCGGGGTTCGAATCCCACCACGGGCACTAAAATGCGGGCCTACGTTCGGCTTTGCTGAAAGATGCGTTTCTTGTAAAACATTCAAAATAATAAACATAAAATAAATAAAAATGTGTTCCTATTAAAAATTAGCATTTATGAACCTTTTAGTATATATATATATATATATATATATATATATGGGTGTGTTTTACATAATCAAATTTCAATTATTTTTGTGGTCTTTTATGAACTAAATCCCAGTGGTAACAAATTTTGTACATGGAATTGAAACAAAAATTAAGAAAAACTCGAAAAAACAATTTTGCCATATTCGACTATGTACAATTACAGTTATCTGTCACATTTGGATGACTGATGAATAAACGAACAAATAGATGGATGGATGGATGGATGGATAAGCAATAATCAAAATAGACATGTATGTGTCTGGTTTGCGTATTTTTACAAAATCATCCCCCAAAAAACTTAATGATACATTTGGCAATAATGGTGTATACGTGTGTGTTGACATCATCCCAATACATTTTAAGGACATGTTGTTCGCTTTGCACAAAAACCACATGTTACAAAAATATTATCATTCATAATAAGTTCGGCGCTGTCGATTAGAAGCACAACAACACGAAAACGAAAAATGGCCGTTGGATAAGATCACAAGTTTAATGGGTATAGAAAATGTGCCGAATCGCAAGCACATTACAATTAGTTGCGCGTTGTTTATTATAATAAATGAAATGCATGGGTCAAACCCCTAATATTGTCAGTTATGTAACCCAATAGTAAATGTCCTTAAACATTGTCGTCTATGTTTTACGTGAACAGTTGACTTCGTTGTTTTATGTAAAAAAATTTTAATTTTGACATGTATCAATTAAAACGCTCCCCCAATGTGTGTTCCGGGCATGCGTGTATGTGTTTATATGTTACCAACATTTGGTTGCCATCCTATTGAACAAAAAACTGCATTGTACTATTGCTTTCATGTTTTTTCTTCTAATTACCCTTTACAAGCCGTACAGTTGTTTTTGGAATTATTTTGGGTGGGGTACAAAATAGTTGTCACTCTAAATTAAATGAATGTTGTTGTTTTTACGGATCCATGGGTTTGTGTCATTTTGGACAGATAGCATTTTTCTTCTTAAAAGATTTCATGTATATGTTTCGTTTTCTTTGCATGCCCCTAAAGAATGCGAAAAATAACAAATAAATATGTTCATTTTTTCCAATTAATACATTCTCCAAATTATCAAAAAATGGGGGGTTTTGATTGTGTTTTTTTTACTTATTGATAAGCTAAAGAAAGTTTTTTTTTAGTTTATTAGTTTGTTTATCAATTTGAAATAAAATTTATCAAAATGAAAAAGCATCATATTGGGTCGTTTTAAGGTTACATATATAGAAAATTTATTTAAACTATTTTTTTCAAATGTATGCTAAGCATAATGCATTAAATTGACATTCCTGCTTTTTAATTAAATGTTTTAAAAATTATTTGTACATTATTAAAATGTGGAAGAAAAACGAGATAAAATAAAACGTAAATTTTCGTTTAAATAAAAGATATACTACGTTAGTTAGCGTTGAGATAAGTCAGTAGTTAAAGATCAGTTGCTGGAACAAGACAGTATGGAATTGTTGCCTTAGCACCGTACTTGTTTAACCTTTGTTAGTTAAACATTACTAAAGCAATACCGTAAAGTTCAAACTAACAATCGCAATTTTCCTCCGACATGTGACACATGGCAATTGGAATTCGTTTGCAACCCAATAATACGTTTCTTATTCAAAATGTTTAGAAAGTACGTTTATTTGAATATTGGTACATTTTCTTCAACTATGTATCAAATATTAAACTTTCATACCATTTATTCGACTCTTCTTTAGATATAGTTAATTATGAAATTTATAATTGTACATAATAACCATAATAACAATAACAATAATAATAATAATAATAATAATAATAATAATAATAATAATAGATTAAGAAAACTAAATGTTAACAATTATATTACTAAATTGTTCATTACATCATGCTTTTATCCTTTGATATTATATTGCTCACCCATAATTTTTCCTGGTTTATTAAAACAGGATTACATTATTTTAAGAAGATGCATATCATTGGTATCAAAATCTTCAGGAATCAAATATACTATCTTATTGAATGATATTGTTGATAAACATTTTAAATCCTGTATACAATTAGCATCAAGGATTGAAAATAATAACAATCACCCGCTACATGCAGCTTTTAACAATTCTAAAGCTTCTGGAAAAACAAGAAGAACTTACCTGCACATGAAAGCCAAAACTAATCAATACAAAAATTCATGTCTGCCCTACTTATCCAGAGTACTAACCAATCCAGAATCAAACAAAATTGAACTACTAAGAAACCTATCAAAGTAGGAATTGTTCCACCTACGCATTCATTTGAACTAATTTGGACATCTCACAGTACAAGTTGTGCCTTATAATGACTCATTCTATGTACAGCAATTTTGAATATTTTTTTTAAAAATCACATGCATACTATATAGACTATATTTATATTCGTTAACATATGACATTCTATTTCATTTTGATCCCATTATTTGTACTACTACTTTCTTTTATATTGATGGTAAAAATGTATTTTATGCTGAATGTATCTCTAGTGAGATATTAAAGCTTAATAATAATAATAATAATAATAATAATAATAATAATAATAATAATAATAATAATAATAATAATAATAATAATAATAATAATAATAATAATAATAATAATAAATAATAATAATAATAATAATAATAATAATAATAATAATAATAATAATAATAATAATAATAATAATAATAGCAATTAAAACGCAAGACTTGTAGTTAGATAAGCAGAGTGCAAATTGCACTGCTAACGAGGGCTGCTAAAAATTTTGACTTCCCAAAAAGTGTGTTTCCTGCAAGCATTTAATCAGTAAAACAAAATTTAGAAAGTGTTACTTCTACTAAATTGTGTCTGACTAGCAAAAGTGACCCAAGTGTTAAATCTAAAACTGGCTAAAGACGTTTTGGGTATTACAACTGACATCAAATGAGAGTTTTTGTATGGTTTTGGTGTTTAAACTTATAATAAAACTAAATAAAAAATTACTGCTATATATATATCTAATAATAAAAATTAAAAGTTATTAAAAACGTTTTTGGATTCAAACAAATTAATTTTTTTAATATTTTTATAACATAAATTACGACTTGCCAATTATTTTATTTTATTTTATGCTTGCTACTTTAAATGTTTTACGAGGGGATATTTAGGAAACCAGATGTGGGCCCGCATTTTAGTTCCGGCGATGGGATTCGAACCCATGTCCACCGCGGTCGGAATTCGGGCACTGCACCGCTAGACCACCCCGGTATTTATTTTAAATTACGTCATCAATATCAACATCAACAACAACAACAAAACCAGAAATCCAAATTTTTTTTTGGATATTTTAAAAGTTTGGATTTCGGTTGCAAGAATTGATTCTTGATAATCTAAAAACTTTGCGACTGTTAAGTAGCATTTCAATTATTGATTTATTATTATTATTATTATTATTATTATATTATACAAAACCCTTTTGCTTTAAAAATAAGCATGGGGTAATAAGACAACAATTACAGCAAAGCAACAACAACAACAACAACAAAGTCTCGTTGACATTGAAGATACTGCAAATCGAAAATTGAGCTTCCTTTCGGTTTTTACTCAACCCTGTCATCTGTGTAACTTTGTCATCTAGATACATACGAGCATTTCTTTGCCGTTGTTTGCTGGAATGACGTCCTCTTATTGTTTCCGTGGCAGTATAAATTTTTTACAGAAGCCAGGCTGCCAACCTTGCGCTTAAACCCTCCTTCTTTATCCAGGCTTGAGACTGGCTAGATTGAATCATTTCTGATCCAACTAGGTAGAGTTGTTATTATTATTATTACTATTATTATTATTATTATTAACTATTCTTATCAATATATTTTAATTGCTTTGCCAAGTTATCATTTAGAAAAATTTTAAACAGGGATCCAATTCTAATAGCTGAATGTATCTCTAGTGAGATATTAAAGCCAATAATAATAATAATAATAATAATAATAATAATAATAATAATAATAATAATAATAAAACAACGAATTATGCTTATCTCAGTTTCAAATCTACCGTTTTGTCCACATTTGCTATCTCAACACAAAATGTTGACTAGTAATACAATGTAATAAAGATTAGAAATAGTATTAATAAAGCAATGCAGTAGACTTTAAGCATGCGGCAAATATTTACAAATCTGGTATAATTAACAATTTGTATATTTATTAGCTTTTAATATTTTATATCTTTTTTGTTGCATAAAAATTATTAATTGTTACAACGTCATTTATTTGCACAAAAATAATTTGTGTTAAATGCAGTGCATTAGTTCTTAGAAATTTAATTTTGGTACAGGTTACTTGCTCTAATGTTTGCTACATTTTTCAGAAAGTAGACATTTAGAGAAGCCCCAGACTAGAGTCCACATGCAATGCCCGTGGTAAAAAACTATTTAGCTACAAGTCTAGCGTTTTAGATATCTTTGTCTTGCTTTTAACACACACTCAAGAAAACATTTTAAACACTTTTTAAACAAACCCATTGATAAATACAATTAAAATGTTTTATATAGGCTATTAAACCTGGCAGTAAAAGGTTTCTTTCACTTGCTAAACCGGTAGTAACGTAGCAGCATTTGAGGACACTGGGCAATTAGAATTGATCCGATTCACTATAAATAAAAACTTTACAGGTCCAATATCATCCACCCGTAGCTCTGTGATTTAAGGTGCTTGCCTGACACCAAATAGGGCGTGGGTTTAAGTTCATGTCTGTGTAAAACTTGAAAGGTATGCGCTGCTGATGATTCCAAATAAGGATGGAACAGCTGTACAGTGCTCTTGCTTGACTGAAAAACCTAGTAAATTTATTTTTTAAGTGAATCTAACAATACTAATATAACATTTCTAAAAACAAATAATCTCTTAAAAACCCAGTGATAAATTTATTTCAATTGTAAATTTATAACAAATGGTAAAGCATTGTTTTCTATTTCAGCCTTTGTACGTTTACTTTTATTGTCAATACAGTCCAATTGAACTTAGCCTAACTTTGGTTAATTATACGTGTAACTAGTTCGTTTTGTTTCAATTTGTCAAAATTAAATATTTCAATTTTGTTCACATCGACAAGTAACAATTGCAATTTTAAATCTTTTTAATATGGTCTATTTTTCTAGTTGTAAAAACACTTTGAGACATTTGGACAAAGTGTATGCATTCAGTTGTTCCCATGTTGTTATGTTCTTTGTGCCCAACACTGCTACCATATGTTAGTTTTAAAAATAAATAAGCAAGCACAAATGATTAATCGTAAAACATGATATTATACAACATAATGTAAAATATAAATTGCTATGTGTAATTTGTGAATAAGTTCTCTTTCAAACTAACAAACAAAAATAACTTATTAACTTAAATTTAAATTTTCGATTTAAATGACTTCAAGTTTAAGGTTCACTGATTGTTATTAAACTTGGGTAACTTATCAAAACTATTTTTTAAGTTAAATACTATGATATTTAAAAAACTAGATTACAATTATTATTATTACCATTATTGTTATGAATATTACCATTATTATTACCATTATTATTTTTTTTTTAAATATTATTATTATTATTATTATTATTATTATTAATACCATTATGATTATTATTATTATTGTTACTATTACCATTATTATTATTATTACTATTATTATTATTTTATCTTAAGTACTTTACGAGAAATACTTTTCGGACATTTTAGCGAAGCCAAACGAGGACCGGAATTTAGTAGCGGTGGTGACACTCCACTTCATGCCTATCCAAGTCCAAGTCTAAACTATATTATTATTAATAATAATAATAATATTATTATTATTATTATTATTATTATTATTATTATTTTATACAAAACCCTTTTGCTTTAAAAATAAGCATGGTTAAAAAAGGCTGAAAAATAATAAAACAGGAGGACTTAACGAAATGACTGCAGAGATGCTCAAACATGGAGGTGACGTTGTAGTATGCAAGCTTTCTTATTTATTTAATACTATATGGCATAATAAACAAGTTTCCAATGATTGGCGGAAAAGAATAATTGTTACTCTTCCCAAAAAAAGAAGTCTGAACGATTGCAATAATTGGCGCGGAATAACTTTATTGTCTGTTCCTAGTAAGGTGTTTTGCAAAGTAATTTTAAATTATTTAAGTAATGCGGTAGATAAACGCCTTCGAAAACAACAAGCAGGTTTTTGGAAAGGAAGAAGCTGTATTGAATAAATACTCACTCTCTGTAACATTATTGAACAATGCCAAAAATTTTAGCAATTACTTACAATCAATTTTATTTATTGTATAAAAGCATTTGACAGTGTTCATCAAGAATCTTTGTAGAAAATCGTTAAGTTTTACGGAATACCGTTGAAGTATGTAAATATTATGCCTTTGTTATACCAAAATCCAAGCTGTTGTGTTCGAATAAAAAAGTAGTTATACTGTTATGTTCGAAATTGTCACGGGAGTACGTCAAGAATGTATTTTGTCACCGTTTTTGTTTCTTTTGGTAATTGATTTCATTATAAAGCGGTCCATGAATAATTTGTCTTATGGTATAAAATAGAACCATGGCAGATTAACAGATTTGGATTTTGCAGATGATATTGGTCTACTCAGTAAAACTCTAAAAATGATGCAAAATATGACAACACGTCTCAGTGATATCAGTTCTCGTATTGGCTTACGAATTAATTGTTTAAAAACAAAAGCGTTGTGCACTAAGTCGAACAATAATTTGCCATCAAAATTAGTGGACAAAACATTGATACTGTTGATTCATTTATATATCTGGGAAGCGTTATTGATAAAAACAGGGAAACCGAAATCGATGTTAAAACCAGATTTAGAAAGGTAATGTCAGTCTTCCATAAACTCAAATCAGTATGGTCATGTTCTTCCATCCGTCTGGAAACAAAGCTTCGTTTGTACGCATCAATAATCATTCCTACGGCAATATATGGAAGTGAAAGATGGAAGCGAACAGACAAGATTGATAAGATGGTAGATGATTTTTATCGCCGGTGTCTTAAAAGTATTTTAAATATTACCTAGTACGATCATGTTTCAACTAATGAAATCATGAGAAGAACTGACTCTCGTTCACTACATGACATTATTACAATTAAACGAATAAAATTACTTGGTCAAATTCTAAGTTTACCGCCCAAAGAACTAGAAAGAACGGTTTTGAAATGGAAGATCAAAATGGTCAAAGAAAGGTAGGTAAACCACAGAAAACTTGACTAAAAACTATTCGGGAAGAATTGAATGTTTAATGGGATCAAACAAAACGTTTGGCAAAATGTTCAAATAAATCGAAAAATTTTGTTCTCTCATGTTTTTTTTTTATTATGAAACTTTTATTTTTTTGCTGTAATTGTTATCTTATTGTTCTTTGCTTATTTTTAAAGCAAAAGGGTTTTGCAATAATAATAATATTAATAATAATTATAGTGATAGTAATAATAATAATAATAATAGTAATAATAGTAATAATATTAATAATAATAATTCAAAATAATTATTTTTTGTAAAAAATTATTTAAGTCTACAAAAATGCAGTTAAAAACGTTTAAGATAAACTATTTAACTATCAAATAAAAAATTGTAATATTTAAAAATTATTTAATAATTTAAAATATATTACTGTTTTCAGATTATATTAACATTACATAAGTAGTAATTTGTTGCATTGGTTATTAATAATTACTCATTAGCAATTTCATTTTTTGTAAACCGAATGATTAACCTAACTGTATCATAAAAAATAGATATTTTTATTTTAATTTTATTTTTACTACTTTATATGTTTCGACGAGAAACATTTTTCAGCAGTGGACATTTTAGCAAAGCCGAACGTTATTATTACAATGCGAAAAAAAACAAAAGAAATAAAATGATTTGAAAAAACACAAAAGTTATTTTAAAAAAACATGTAATTAATGCATTATATAAAATACAATTAAAAATTAAATTACATTTTACATAATTTTATCGGTTTTATGACAAAAAAAAGCATTTTTTGTTGTACTGATTAAATCTAAATGTAACTTTTTTATAAAACAAAATTGTAGCTGCTAATATGTACATATTGATTTTAAAGCTATATTTTATAAACAGATGTCACCGCGCTTACTTGCATTCGGGGTTTTGTAGGAACTGTTAATACAAATTTGGTTGTCCAAATTTAAATAACAATTTTTTTTAATTTATTTTAAAGAGTGTTAGATAAAATATAAAAAAATGTTTATATAAAAATTATCAATCCTACAACAATCTTACAAAAAATAAATAAAAATAAGTTATGTATTTTGACTAAAATAAAAGGAGTAAGTATTGAAATAAGTTAATAAAGTTTACATAAACAATATGCAAAAATGGTTTGTTAAAACGAATACGATAAATTACACCGTACTCATTAAAAGCTGATTTTAAAAGCATTATGAATAGCAGCCTATTGAAAAATATGAAATCAATGAGTAAATGTTGAATAAAAGTCTAATTTTTAAATGTGTTAATAATATATATATTATTAGTTAAAATTATAGTTGATTGGTTTATGGTCACAAATTTTGGTATTTTTTATTATTTAAAATAACCCAATGTAGACTCTGTCACAGACATCTAAAATCGCTTAACACCATTTTATGAAAGCAGCATGTCTAGTAGCTACTACTGAACTGAAATGGGATACAAAAAGGTGCATTTTATTCACAGTTGGAAGTTTAACTGTGTGTGTTTGTGTAGCTATATAGATATGGATGCAATTATTTGTAAATGAGACAGGAGGACGAGAAAGTTTATACATCATTATGTTTTTGTCTGTGGGTAAAAACTCAGTCAAATATTAAACAGTTCTTGTGTTTTAAACTACACACCATTAGATTTTTAACTTTTAATACAAATCTTCAAACGTTAATATAATTAATTTTGCTCTATTTAAAAATTATTATTATTAGTAATAGTAGTATTAACTCTACCTAGAAAAGATCAGAAATGAACCAATCTAGTCAGTTCCAAGCTTCGATAAAGAATAAGAATTTGAGCTTAATATTAGCAACTTGATCTTTGTGATAAAAAGCTATATTGCTACGAAAACAATAAGAGGATGCCATTTCGGTAAACAATGACAAAAAATTGATTCCACAATTCAGATGATAGAGTTGAAGAAAAGCCGAAAGGAAGCTAAATCTTCGATTAGACGATAAAAATACTTGGTCAACTTCTGCTTTTACTGGTCGAAAGATAAATAAGAACGGTTTTAGAATGATAACAATAAAAGGTTGGGGTAGACACCAGAAACTTGACTCAATTTAATTAAAATAAATGTTTTATAGGTTCAAACAAAACTTTTGGCAAAATGTTCAAACACATGGAATAATTTTGTTGCCCCATGTTCTTTTTAAATTATGGGACTTTGTTGTTGTTTTTGCTGTTACTATTATCTTGTTTCCCCATTCTTATTTTTTAAAGCAAAAGGGTTTTGTAATAATAGTAATCATTATTATTGTTGTTGTTATTGTTATTAACATAATTTTAATATATTATAATACAGTGTTTATTTAAAGTCTAATCTAGCCTCAGAAATACCTTAATTCAAATTACTACTATTATTATTTTACAAAACCACTTTATTGTTATTGTGAAAACAAGTGTTAAAAAGTTGATTTTCTCATTCGTGTTCAATTAGATAATATGTATTGTGTCTCAATATGTAGTGGCTTGTTTGTTTCATCTCAAACAATTTTTTGGAAATGAATGAGTACGCAAAAAACAAATCCAAGAAACATATGCACGTGCGCACTTTTGTTTTGCTTCGGTGCTTGCTATTTCAATATTTACTCAACCGTGCATGTTAGGATGTAAAAAAAATTATTTCATTAAGCTCATTATAAGTGAATAATTATGCTGTAACCAATCTGTGTTTTTATATTTATCGTTGCCTTTGTCAAAAAGAATCCTTTCTAATTAATTAAGGATAAAAAAATGTAATAAAAATGATAATATTTACTATTATCAAATTTAATTCAATTATTGTTATGCTCCTCAAATTATATATAAAACAAGCGCTTTATATACAACACTTACCACTATTATTATTGTTATTATTATTATTATTATTATTATTATTATCATTCGTCTTTGTTCCAACTGAATAAATTTAACACAAATTTATGCGTCTATGCGTCTGTTTGTTATGAGAGATTTTATAAAAAATATAATGTACTCATTATGTTTTCACACACCTATATACTAACCGAGGTTATTGTCACTTCAAAAACACCTGTCTTTTCGTGTGCATATTAGTTGGGTTATTCTATTACAAGAAAAAGAAATCTAGTATGCTGCCACCACACGCATTTTCAGACTAATTTTTTGTTAGATGCCAATATGGAATATTTAGCATCACATTTCTCACGTGTAATATACGTGACAGATTCCTTACCTTGCCAAGCTATATATATATATATATATATATATATATATATAACAGTTTATTTTATATCCTTGTTTATTCCATAGCGTGCCACAATGTAAATTGATTAAAAGACGGATAATAGTTGATTAGTTCGTTTGCATATTTCGTTCTAGTTTATTGGTATATTTTCAAAATGTTTTTATTAAAAATTGTTGTATAGAATTTGGACAAAGCATAATGTTCTATTTATACAGAATAATTTATTTAAAAATACTTGACATTCTTTGGATAACATTATGAAGAAAAAACACATTTTATTTACTAAAGTATTATTATTATTATTATTATTATTATCATCATTATTGTAAACATAAACTTTTAATTAAAATTTATAAAAGAACTTAAATTAAATATAATTAAAATTTTTATAAAATATTAACAGCCTATTTTATTTCAAGTTTAACCTTAGACGACATTTTCTAATCACAAATTTAAATAAATTAATAATTTTATTTTAAATTATATTTTAGGTCATACATATCTATTTACTAGAACATAGCAACCATATCTACTGGAATTTAATTTCTTTTACTCTCTAGGGTAAGTGTTTTATTAAATTTAGTTGTGTTTAAAGTTTGTATCGTCCTCGGCTTAAAATTGACAGATAATACCAACAAAAATATTTCGAATAGTAAAACACAAACGTACATACAATGCCTATTATTGTGTTAAAGCATTAAATGCATTTACAAATCAAATAATGCAAAAATTGTACAATTTGATTGATAAGTGTTGTGTGTGTGTATGCACGCAAATGTTTGACCTAACAAGACCAAACATATGTTTGGAAACCGATAGTGCTTTGAATCACCCCAAAATATCGAAACTGTTGCTGAACCAATTTTAATAGTTTCAATATAATGAGTAAGTTTTACAAATAATCCAAGCGCTTAAATCTATTTACTTATGTAGTAACAATTTTTTACAATATTACGTCATTGTATTTGGATAACAATATTATCGGTTTGCAAATATTCAAATTACATATATTGAAAAATGACACAACAAACGTAAACTAAGATAACAATTAGATTATGTAAATAGAAACTTATTCATTATTAATGATATATATTTATTATTATTATTATTATTATTATTATTATTATTATTATTATTATTATTATTATTATTATTTGAACGTATTTATTCAGCGAGTGAACTTTGTAGTGAAGTCAAACAAAGGCCCACATTTATTGCCGGTAGTGGCATATTCAAACCCATGCTTGCACAAGTTTGACTTTAGCACTGTGCTACACCACAATTAACAAAACTGTGTTTTAAAAAATTTTTAATTATAATTAATATATGATTAATAATAAAAAAGATGTTAAATTTTAATCGGTTTATAATTACAATTTTAGTAAAAATATCAACATAAAATATTACGTTATTTATTTTAAAAAATAGAAAGCATGGGGACTTTTTTATTTACCAATTTTTTAGCTGTTTATTTCGCTTGAAAGAACATCAAATAACAAAAACGTTCCATGTTAAAAGTTTTTAATACTGTATATTAAAGATAAGCTGCCTGGTTTTTTTTATATAAAAAAATATTATTACTTAATGCTTTTTATAGCAAAACGGTTTTGAAATAAGCAAATAATAAATATTAATTGCTACATTACTTCCTAAATATTACTTTTTAAATTGATGTTGGTTTTATGTTTGGAGCACGTATTTTCTTGTCTTCCAATAATTTTACCAAATGCATTTTTCTTGTTTTATTTGCGCCAAAGTAGTTGAGTTAATAGAACACGCTTAAATTGAAACTAAGCAGGCATGTGTCCGAATCCCACTACCAACACTAAATCCGGTCCTTTGTTTGGCTTTGCTAGATATGTTAACTGTCGAAAGATGTATCCTGTTTACCATCTATGAAGTAACAATCAACTAAAATAAGCAAAAAACATTAATATGTTATATTTTTGTATTTGGTTATTCTGTTGTTGCTATTTACAAGTAAACCAACAATAAATTATAATATATATTATTGCTATTAATATATTATTATAATAATAAGTAGTATTAGTATTATAACATTGTGTAACATTTTAAAAACATTTAGTACATTATACAACTGGTTTAATAATTCATTTCGTAATTTATTTATCGTAAAAACCCAATTATTTTTACTAAGCTAAATTTTTTTGCAGTAATTCAAATAAGTGTAACTTAAAATTTAAATACTATTTTTATATCTTTATATATTTTTTTAATTTACAAATTTATACTTTGTAATTCTGTTTGCATATTTTAATTTTGTCTTAATAAGTTTTAAATTTTATATTTAATAATTATAATTAAATTTTTAAAGAATATCTATTTTTGCAATTTGTGTAAATTTTTAAAGACATAATATTTACTAAATAATAAACATGCTATATTTGAGTTGACCGAAAACTTGAAAAGTGTATACCACTTATAATTTTAAACAAGGTTGAAACAACTGTTTCTGATTGGTTTAGTAATACAGCGCCGGACGCGTACTTGAGTGGATATGAGTTTTAGTGCCACTGTTGGCATTAAATGTAGCCTCCTGTTCAATATCAATGAAATGTCCACTTGCTGAAAATTATTTCTTATAAAATATTAAGAAAACTAATAACCAAATTTAAATAATAATAAAATAATAAACATATTTAATAAATTTGACTGTTGAAATGTTATACAAATTTAATTATTATGACATCATGTTATATTACTAGAATGTCTTTGGTTAAACAAAAATTTTCAAATGTAAGTATGTTCGTAAAATTTTGACTATTTGTATTTTATTGTTGAACAATTTAAATATGGGTTTTTATTTTATTTATTTCTAATTTTTTTAGGTTTAAGTCTATTATTATTATTATTATTATTATTATTATTATTATTATTATTATTATTATTATTATTATTTTCTGCCGGTTTTATTTAAATATGTTAAACAATAGTATTACTAAAAAATAAAATTATGTTTATTAAATAAACATTTAAACTAAATTGAATTTAATAATAGAAACCACTTTTTATTAGCAAATTTAAAGTTCTGTTTAATTTTTTTTAAATAAGTGAAGTTAAACAAAAACCAAATATTTTTAAATGGCATTTTTTTACAACAAATTAAAAATAATTGTATAAAGTTGTGAAATTTGTAAATAATTAAAAAATGTTTAAACTTGAGCAGTTCAGTTTTATTGTAAAAAAAAATTTCTAGTATGCAATGTATTTTTAAAATTAATGTTAAATAAAAATGTTTTTAACTAGGTACAACAAGTTAATATACATATAAGCACAATTTATTAATTTGAAATATGTTATTAAGTAAGAAAAAGTATAAAAATAATTATCATATCACTGTTGTATTATTATTATAAATAACAATCATAAAGTTAAGTCGAATTTTTGCAATAATTATGGGCAAAATAATCGCCAATTTATTATTTCTGGTTTATAAAACTCTAGACAAATTTAATTTTTTCCCAGTGTTATTATCGTTCTCTATAATTATGTTGTCTCTATTTTTAATTTATTCAATTTTGTTTGCGTTTTGTACATTAGTGAACTTTTATATTCAAAACACCGAACATATTTAAATAGAAACATAAATTGAATGCAAGTGGTGAAATGAAGAGCAGAATAATAAAATTAACACTTGTCTAAGCAATCATTTTTAAAGATTGAACAGTTATTAGTATTGTTTTATTATAGCATATTACTACTGCACTTATATTTATCTAGTTTAATCATGGGGGGAAGTATTGTAAAAAATCGTGCCGTGGTGGTTTGGCACTTGACTTGGATTTAATTTCTACTGACGGTACTAAATGCAAGTTTTTTTCAATTTTACTGAATTATCTACTGTCAACAGATGTTAACCATAATGATTTAAAGTAGTAACAATACCAAACAATTACAACGTATAACTTGTTAACAGAGTAAAATAATTAGACATTTAGATCAGTTGTATTTTAATGTATTCAAGTGACTATAGAAACAAAGATATAAGTTGGAAATATATAAATAAACAATAAACGCGTTAGAATGCGTTGTTTGAGGTTTGTGTCCGACAAGAAACAATAAATCAGTTAAATTGCATAGGTTCACATTTTTCCTTTAAACCATGTAGGAACAGATTGATCTCAAAGTTAACGTAGCATAAAATGATTAGCTATTATAACATTATTCGATAGCATTAAACACATTAAAATTCTTTAAATAACTTTTAAACAGAGTTGAAAGACAAAAGATTTTTATTTGATTTCTATTTTTAAAAATGTAAAAAGGTAATTACATATTATTTAGTGTTTAATATAATTTTACATCTTATGTAAAATTTTCAAATAACAAAAAATTAATTAAAACAGATAATAAAAATATAGACTGAATTTTTATATTAATTGTTTTTTTTTAATTAATGAACATGCTTACTGTTTTAATACACTGTTTAGAACTGTACAATAAACAAATTAAATATTTTACTTTCTTATAAGAAAAAACTGATGTAGGCACATCGAAATAATTTTAACTAATTTAATAAAGTTAAATTTTTTCAAACCATCTTTAAATATAAAAATTTAACTGTTGAAAAAATTATTAAGACAGTTTTGAATTCAATTTAATCTTTTTTTATTATAATTTTTTTAACATTTTTAAAATTAAGAAAAAATAAAAAAGTTTTTAAATTTTAAAATAATTATAAATATACAATTTTGCAATTTTAAAAATTTAGGCAATTATAAATACTGTGATTTTTGGCATTATTATTAGTAAAATACTAATAACAATTCCATTTATTAAATTAAATTTGGTAATTGTAATTATTTTTAATATAAAATAAATTGTATTATGCAAAACTGCAAGAATAATTTTTATTAATGTTTATCTACATTTGATTTAAAATATTTTGTTATGTTTACTTTTTTATTTATATAGTACAATAAAATAATTTATTTACAATGCTTTACCTACTTTAAATAACTCTTAATTATACTATTAAATCTAATAAACAACAAGCTTTGTAGGTCCCAACGTAACTAATCGTGTGTGCGTATTTCATTTAATATACAGTGTGTTGTTTGGTGCCCGAGGCAATTGCAAAATGCATTCATAATAATTTGCTCTATTAGTTGCTAGTTTAAAAAACCCCAATTTTTTTCTAAACTCTTCTTTTTACCTGCAATAAATTTCTTCGGGTCATTCACAATCTTTTTCTCTGGGGAATGCATTACGCTAGGCAATTTTGAGTTACGTAGAAAACCGTTTTTTTTTGTTAAATTAGGCAATGAATTTAGTCGTGTTGAGTTTTAACAACGATGTCAATAAAATGACCTTACAAAAATGTTTTATTTTATTCAACATTTTACAAAAAAATTTTTTTTTAATAATCAAAATACGCGCAAAAGGTTTTTAATTCTAACAAAACGTGTTACTAACAATAATAATAATAATAATAATAATAATAATAATAATAATAATATTGATAATAATAATAGTAATAATAGTAATAATAATAATTATAATTATTATTATTATTATTATTGGTAGTAGTAGTAGTAGTAGCAGTATTGGTGTAGATACTTTGGTACATACTTAAAAAGGATAATTTATTTTTAACAATTTGCTTATATAATTATTTATTCGGAATACAAAAACGTTAACAAACAAAATGTAACTTTTATACGACGTCTTTGTTCAGTCTGTCTGCATTTAAAGGTCATTGAAATTATTTCTCAAATTAAAAGTCAACCAATTTGTAAACGAGATACTGGTTATGCAGAAAATTATTTATAAAAAATGACACTTTACAAAATTAGATTAATACGTTAATAGGGCTCTAAGAAATAATGAAGAGACAACTTAAATCGTAAACATTTTGACGTTTGTACTGTATATTTTTATACTTATACACCTTTTATATTACATAATGTTTTTTTAACAAAATATACAAGTTTTTAAAAGTTTAATTGAATAGTACCAGGGTAATATAGTGGTAGTGTTGGACTCAAACTTGGGTAGGTATTCAAGGAGCAACAACCAATATAAATTTTAAAATAATAAGTAGAAATGTTTTGAATTACTACTAGAATTAAAACTGACATATATATATATATATTCTATAAAAATATTATTTTTGCAAATAGTGTTTTTTTTAATAAATATTGCTAAGACATTATTTTACAATTGATGTTAATTAACGTTAGGTAAACAAAAATTTTTAACTGTTTTGCAATATTATAATGCATTAATTTTGCTTTTATTTTAGTTAACTACTGCATATTAAACATCTTAAATACTTAATTATTCAAAACATTTTTGAAAACAAATATGCTTTGTTTCAAGTGTTTTTACACTTAAAAATTATTATTTACACTCACTGACTTTTTATTGCTATTGTTTTATCATAGTGGGATTTTTCGTCGCTAGTGGAACATTGGGCAAAAGCTATCTAATTGCAATTTGTTCACAATTTATATAATTTATTGAAATATATATTTGAAAATTGTTTGTTATTTTGTTTTGTACAATGCTGATTGTTAGCCTGCCTCACTTTCCAATTGTTTTTTTTTTAAATTAACATATACTTTGGAACAGCATAATTGAAATTATACATTTTTATAATACATTTCATGTTGGGGGGTAGTTTAGTGGTACAGTGTTGGACTGGAACTTGAGTTGTCATGACTTCGATTGCCACATTGGCATTAAATGCCGACTCTTTATTTAGGTTTATTGAAACGTCCATTTACTAGAAAATATTTTTTTGTAAAACATTTTAGCAATAATAAGAATAGTAGTATTGTTGAAATGCTATTATATTGTACAATAATATTTTAAGGTTTTCAACCATCGTTAGTATTTTTAAATAAACGTCTAAACATAGACAAATGTAACTCAAATCATAAATTAAATATTTAACAAATAGTAAAATGTTATTTTAATAAAAAGAAGAAGAAAACAAACGTTGTTACATCTTATAATTTTACTTTATGTTGCGCATAAAAAGTTTTCTTTTGATAATCACTAGACATTTGAACAGTAAATAGTATTGCCAAAACGAGAAATATTTTCAAAATGGCGGTTCAAGTGACATTTTTATCTGTCAACAAATTTTACTAAACTAAAATCAATAATTAGAGAATACGA
Organism: Cardicola forsteri; assembly: GCA_025895645.1. Classification (NCBI taxonomy): domain Eukaryota; kingdom Metazoa; phylum Platyhelminthes; class Trematoda; order Strigeidida; family Aporocotylidae; genus Cardicola; species Cardicola forsteri. The sequence goes on along the minus strand of JAKXYG010000418.1, from coordinate 631,001 downwards.
TAATTGTTAGTCAAAAATTTAATCTGATTTTACAACCAAAATTTGTAAAAAATAATTAAAAACTAATGTGGAAGAGTAAAATTTGTTACTGAGTAGAAATAAAGGTAAGTCTTACTACCGGTACAAAATACAAGTTCTCAACTGCCTTCGCTAAATATCTATTCGCTAAAAACTTTTTTGTTAAACTTTTGAGTAATACAGAAAATTATATAAATGTTATACATTTATCTACAATAATAAAAGTATGCATTTAATAAGAAATGTTACTTTAAAATAAAAAATTGCAACTTAAATATACATTTTCAAACCTTTGTTAATTCTATACTAAACAAGCACAAAATATATTATCCCTAAACGTCTTATAATAAATAGAACTAAACAGTGACATATAGGCCATAAAGCCTGTGCAGTATGTAAGGACGTTTATATTAAAAATCCCAGTAGCTGGGCTCATTTATTTGCATGTTAAGGGTAATAACGCACAGCATTTAAATTACTGAGTAATTAGTATTAAGTAAATTTACTATAAATAATAAATTTATAGGATTTGTTTTAATCATCCGTAGCTCAATAAATCAGGCTTTGTTTTCAAACCAAAAAGAGCATGGCTTCAAATTTGCGTAAGACTTGAGAGATGACAATTTCAAACAAGGATGAAACAGTTGTACTGTGCTTTTTGTTGACTCAAACCAAGTGACTTTATTATTCAGTAAATCTGAAAATGCTATTATCACTTTTGCAAACCTACAACGGCTATAAAAAAATTCTATATAATTCATATGTACAAAATACAATGCCTACGTAATTTTATTAAAAAAGTAAAAAGAATAAATAAATAATGCTTTTGAAACACACTACAATGCAACAACGTTATTTTATTATTAACCAAACCACAAAATTATTAATTTTAAAAAAACACACCAGTTCTTTACATGTACAATTCATAAAACTTTTATTATTTAATTCTAGACAAACATAAATTATAGAATTTATATTTTATGTAAAAATTTATTTCAAACTGTTTTTATCAAGATTTATTTTAATATTTTAAAGAAAAGACAGTAAATTGTTAAAATAAATTTTATACATAAATTTATTGAAATCTAAACATACATAATAAATAGAGCATACAAGGAAACAAATAGAAAAAATTAACGCACGTTGGTACTTTAGAGCATTCAGTACTTGTTGCTTATTTTAAACATGTCTAACTCTTACTAACATATACCTTGAATACTACTTTGATAATCTTTATAAAAAATCGTTTACAAAAATATTGTTTTATCAACATATAACACTGGTTATTCTAGTATTAAAACATAATATCACCAGCACTAAAATGTGGATCTACGTTCGACTCCGCTAAAATGTTCACTGCTGAAAGATGTTTCTTGTATTAACATTTAAAGTAGCAAACATAAAATTAAAAAAAATATATATATATATATAATAAAAATAACACACTTTATAATTGTAACAATTTAAGTTACATCTACCAATGTTATTTTCGTAACTTTTTGTAACTTTTTTTAAATAAATAATTTTCTTTACAAGTTAGACGTTATTTTGTTATTTTTTGGTGGCTTAAAATCTTAATAATATTTTATATTATACATGTGTGAAACTTGGATATAAACAGAATTAACAAACTTAAAAAAACAATCTCATGATGATTCCTAGATTAGCCAAGCTATAATTGTATTAAAGGCAATTTTTACCTAAATAAAAAACCCAAAAATTGATATATATATTTAGATTTTAATGTTTGACTACTTGACGGAAAAATATTTTTTAACTTAGTGCTGGTGGAAAAACTCAATTCCCCGTATTCACCTAGTTTTACGGTTTGTGCTTTAGTCACCTCTACCAATTTGACAAAGCGTACTTTAATACGAAGCATGTAGAGTAGCAAGACGATTTTACATAATTGTACTTTAATTTTTAAAATTAAAAGTAATGACTTCGTTTCAGCTTTTACTCAATCTTAAAATTGATATTATAGTTTTATGTTTTACCAAAAACTCACTTTTTTGTTGTTTTATTAACAGTATTTTGGGATGCTAATGGTCCTGAAGATGTGAGTAATGCTTATAAAATCTAAATGTTCAATTATGTTAATATTCCAAACTGTAGTTCCACATGGCGTATCTTGAACATACAACTCTCACAACAATTACTGCAACAAAGTGATAATTTAACTAAAACCTCTCTAGCAATTATATAGCATACAAGAGAAACGTCACTTCGATTATAAAATATACAATACTATATAATAATTGAAAAAAACTATAATTACATATACATATATATTATAAGTAAATTGTATAAAATATCAACTGGTGCAAAATCGAAAATGGGTAAAATGATTAACATGATTTATAAAGACAACTATTAACAAAAATACGGATTACATGCAACTTTTTCAGTTACCAAATGATTAAATACATTAGAAAATTTAAAAAATTTAATAATCTATGTGATCGCCTTTCTTTTGAACAACCTGATTTAGGCGTTTTGGAATGCTGACGATGAGAGTGTTGATATATTCTTGTTCCATCTCATATTGAACAACAAACCGAATACGTTCACATAAATCCTTAATTTCGGTATGCTTATTGATGTTGCGTTTTAGCATACTGAAAAAGTTTTTAATAACATTGATATCCTGGCTGTTAGGTAGCAATTGAGTAAAAGATAGCTGTAAATATAAAGCAAATATAGTAAACTTAGATAAATATGACGTTACCTTTTTAAACCTATGACATAGAGCATTGTTCTGAAAAACAGTAGTAACCCCCGTGTAAGTGTGTTGCATTTTATAATGAAAAACATCCTTTATAACTGAAACTATTTTTTCACTATTTAAAGAACCTGATATAATTCTCTATTTGATAGGTTGATTATACTTAATACCAAACCAACACATTACTTGTCGAGAGTGGGCTTTATTTTTAACAACCGGAAGTGAATGTTTTTTGAAAACTCGACCCACACAACACTTTGTTTTTAAAGCCAAATGGTTTATCCCAAATCATTGTTACATCAGAGAAGTATACAGAACGCCAATAACAAAAGTGTCGTTCACTCCATAGTTTACAAAAGGCTAATCTGTCATCCTTTTGTTTTTGGTAATAAATGGCTTGATCTTTGGTGATTGTAGAGTTAAACTGAATTCGAATTGCTCTGTTTCTTATTGTGGAATAAGTAAAATTGTTTAAACTATTTCTTTTGGTTTTAAAAAAAAATCCAATAACCATAAATAATAATAATAATAATAATAATAATAATAATAATAATAATAATAATAATAATAAATACGTTTATTACAATTTTTTAATTCTATAACGATATTCTGATCATCTGCAGTAGTCGTTACACGTTTTTCTTCCAACATTATCATAATTTCGTGGTTTTTGACTGTTAATAATCCGATAAATTGTTAAAAAGGTTAACTCTGTATAAATCTACCAATCTTTTGGGTAAAAATCCTTCATTTTTTAATTTTTTTAATGACACGATATTCATTTTCGGTAAAATGAAAACATTTTTTACCACTACTGTCCATTTCACAAACGGTGCAATTAGAAAGCAAAATTAGCAAATTAGCGGAATCTAAGGTTAAACGTAAATAATAAATTATTCGATTTGTTTTAAAAATTTTTATTAAAAATTAAAAAAATTTTTTAATTATTTTTATTTATATAGGTTAGAGTAATTAAATGTTTATTTTGATAATTACTTACTATAACATCACAATCAGGTAGATTTGAATGTTCGTTTAACATCAATTTTAAGGGTTAGTTATTGTTTATTTTTAATGAAATTAAGCACACAAAATAATAATAGGCTAATTATTATAAAAAATTATGTAACTTTAACTTATTATCCACGTTTATATTAAAGTAGCTTATAAAATATGCTATTTTGGCCGACTCAGTTTTTTTAAATAAATATTTCTTAGTCGATGTAAATAAACTATTAAGTACTTGACATTATTTTTAATTCTCAATATTTATTTTTACGAAAAAACAATTGGACATAACAAATTAATTTAGATTTAATACTTTTGTAATTTTTTGCGTTAATTTCTAAAATGGCTGTAAACTAACACAGCAGAGACCGAGTGCACAGCAGTTTAATTGTGCTTCTGCTTTACCAGATGGGTGCAAGCATAAACTCAGAGGGTACTTATAAGATATTTTAAGGTATGCTGTAGTAGTTGTTGAGCAAAAGGAAATAACCCTGACAAACATGAGGCTGTTTCATCAATCCTTGCAAATAGTAGCGCCGTCAAAAGAATGCCACCTATTGACTAAAAAATGTCGTTATTGTCATACGTTTGTCGCACTTATCAAGTTATCAGATTCAATTGATTAATATACCATCAAATATCGAAAATAATATATATTTCATGAAAAGAACAATAGCCAAAAAACGAAAAAATTCGAAGTTAAACAATAATGAAAAAAAATAAAATGTTTAAATTAATAAATGCATCGGTAACGTAATTATTAAAAATGTTTCATAAATCTCTGTCTAACCTTCTTTATTATCTTTTTATAACCAGATGCCCTTTGTAGAGCAAACTCTCATCCTTTACTGGCTAGATTGGTTAATTAGAAAGTTGTTTTGTATAGTATTAAATTAATATTAACAAAAACATACTTCCAATTCTATATATATATATATATATATATATTGTACGAGAGAGAGAGGGAAAAACTTTTACGACTGATCGTTTTAAGGCAGGTCCTTGTTTTCAAGTAGTTTTGTCTGTTCAATTAATTCACAATTTAAAAAACAAAATATTTATTTAAATGATTTGAAATTTTTGTTGTCTGCATATAATATATGTTACTAAGTATTTATTTTGAAGTGTTTGAATTAAAAATGATGAAATTGTATTTTTGTTATTGAATATATGTGGGAAAGATATTCACAAAAGGATCAAAGTAAAACAAAGTAGAGACAATAATAATAATAATAATAATAATAATAATAATAATAATAATAATAATAATAATAATAATAATAATAATAATAATAATAATAATAATAATAATAATAATAAATAGTAATAATAGTAATAATAATAATAATAGTAATAATGGTAAAAATGATAATAATAATAATAATAACAATAAAAAAGTATATGTGCTTACAAAAAAGTAATACCCTAAAGGCACTTGACTATTTATTTGCATATAACAGTTAGAATACCGATTATGCATATAAGAAACGAGTATTCAAGACATACATGCATATATATATATATATATATATATATAAGCAATTTATCATTTATTCCAAATTTTTATTTTTGTGACCAATTTGAAAATTTGTTGATAAAAAAACAATTCAGTTTTTTTCTTTGTTTTTATCAATGATTTAATTCATTCAATCATCCATTCAAACTCATTCGTTTGTTCCCAATTTTTTTGTCTCATATTTTTCTTTTTAACTAAGCACGTTTGTAATTTAAAAAATAATAATAATAAATTAGAGCATAGACCTACAATAAAATATTTTATAGTAGGGAAAATTTGTTTCAAAGAAATTTTTCCATGTGCGTGCATGCCCAAATAGGTGTAATATGGAAAAGAACGGTGCGTTCGTATCACAGTGTTTGAAATAAACGTGTTCTTATTTCAAGGTTATTTAACACATGAATTATTTTTATTTAGGCCATCTTTTGTTGTTATCACTATCATCATTATCATCATCATTATTATTAGAGTTCGAATTTTCTTTACATATATATATATATATATATATATGAATAAAACGTGTTTTCTCTTATGGATAATAAATAAAGAAAAATATTAGCTTGAGGATTTGGGTCATTTTCAAAAGAAAATAAACTTATGTCAATTATTTTTTTAATTTTAAAAATCAATTTATAATTACATTTTATTTAAATTAAAATACAAAAATATATTATTTTGTATAAATTTAAAGTACTTTATTAATACATGTAAACTGCCTGCAACTTTTTTTATTG